>DF244388.1:0-26372 GCA_000507305.1 Breviolum minutum Mf 1.05b.01 | reverse complement strand
ACTAGGTGGTGGTTTCAAATATTATTTATTTTCATCCCTACCTGTGGAAATGATCCAATTTGACGAGCATATTTTTAAAATGGGTTGAAACCACCAACTAGAATAGTTTTGAGAGTTTGCAAAGAGCTAAAAAAATATTTACAAAAATATTTTTTTTAATGATTTTTTTCGTTTTTTTTTTTGATTTGGTTATGATTTGATTTATGATTTTTTTTTGGCGTTTTTATTTTTTATGATTTTTTTTTTCGCTTAAATTTATGCTTAAATTTACGCTTTACTTCCTGAATTTGGGGGATCCAAAAACCATAAAAAAATCATACAAAAATCATAAAAGAATCATAAAAAAATCATAAAAAATCATAAAAAAATCATAAAAAATCATAAAATTTTTGATTTTTTATGAATCATAAAAAAATCATAAAAAAAATCATAAAAAAATCATAAAAAAAACATAAAAACATCATAAAATTTACATTTTTTACGATTTTTTTACGATTTGTTTTACGATTTTTTTTTATGATCCACCAAAAATTGAAAATCATAAATTTATTCATAAATTCAATCATAAATTTATTCATAAAAAAATCGTAAATTCAATCATAAAAAAATCAAAAATGGTTTTCAAATCATAAATTTGATCGTAGTGGAAATTGAATCGAAATCATAAAAAAATCATAAAAAAAAAAGAAATGGCAAATAATTTTTTTGGCTGCTTAAAAATCTCTCAAGAATAGTTCTTCATAAAATTTCTAGGACTTTGGCCTACAGATGTTGTGGAGATCCAAACCAAACCGTTGATTGTTTGCCTTGGAAGGTTATGTTCAAGCACAACCAGCTGAGAGGTGGGGGCTTATGCACCATGGGGAAGCAGGGACCATTCCTGCCAGACTCGGTAGGTCGGGCTACCGTCGAACTGTATCACCAAGCCGTGGGCATGATGCGAGCCGACTACGTGAAACCTTCCCTGCGCTACCCAAGCGTGCCATGGCATGAAAAAAAGGTGAAGCTGGATGATCCACAATGCCAGGTTGGGTGACGTTTTTGGCTTACTTACTTGCTTACTTATTTACTTATTTACTTACTTCCTTTCTTGCTTGCTTGCTTACTTACTTGCTTATTTACTTACTTACATATATATATATTTTTTGGATGCTCCTGAAATGTGCCTAGGTATTTTACTTCAGCTATATCAAACCAATCAGGTTTTGCAACAAGTACCTACCACTCCTGTTCAGCAACTGCGCAGTATGTACGGATGGGTTAACACAACCTCCGAGCTGGACAGAACCAGAGCGCCAAAAAAAAAGATACTGTATACGGAGATAAGGGAGATATAGGAATTTTAGGAAGTGTAGGAATGCAGAATGTTCTTTCATTCTCAAGTGACAAATGGTACTGTATATGGCAAATGTTATAGTTAGTACCTTGAAAGCCATATGAGGAATAGTTTGATTACATAGATATACATAGATCATGCTAGATCTAAAGGTTGTATTGGATCATGTCTCGGACATTCACTGGCCCATTAGCCTTGGACTTTGCCGAGGCATCATTCAGGGCACACGCATCGTGGAGAGGAGCTGTTAACCCCGGTAGAAGTAACCGTGCTGTGTTGATTGTCTCCTACGGAAGATTCATTGACATTCTGCAATGTCGGTTTCCATTCACAAATCAAACAACATTGTAAACTATTGATTACTATCATATGACAGCTACATGCTACATGTTTGCAATAGCTGTTGAATAGCTGTTGATATTTGTTCACAGAAACTTAGCAATTGAATTGCAGCAATCATCTTATGAAGTCAGCAAGGTGGTAAGGTTGTGAGGTTGTGGCAGTTTGGACATGCTTCACCTTATTATTTGATACTACCTGGATGTTCCAGTCAGGAATCATGCAGGACAAAAAAAACATAGAGTCTATGTGTCAAATTTTACCGGTTATAAGGATTTTAAAAGATGTTAAAGGTTGATGTTAAAGGTCGCCCTGTTTTTGACAATTTCATGCTGAGACCCACAGCAACACCACAGGACAGGCCTTGGTACGGTGAGAACCTTGTCACCTTCTGGGCTCCGTGATGGCCGTGAAGGGCTGCGGCATACGCTTCAGGGATATCCTCAAGGTGGCATCTCCGGGGTGTTTGGGGCCATGGTGGGGCCATACGCAACCAAGGAAGCAACCAAGGAACCAAGCAGAAACCATGAAAGTCATGTATTGAATTTGACTTCATTTTTAGAAAATGAGAAGATATGAGAAGGCAAACTCACCAAAAGGTTGCATAGACAATCACAGGCTGGTATAGGGATTCTTAGATTAGCGCCATTGAATGGAGGACCCAATTTGCCCCGGCAGAAAATAATCAGTTTGCTGCTAGATTTGCTGCGAGTCTTGAGGCAATTTGGTCCAGGGCCAGCCGGAGAGGAGAGGTTGGTGATTTGCAACCTATCTTGAATGTTGCTATTAGATTTTGACTATATAGACTATCGGTCATCATGATTTTATGGGATATCATTGGCAACTTACGGTTGGTGGATGCCCTGATCATTTGGACAGCTTGGACTGGTAGAGCTTTGTCCGAACTTCTGATTCAATCACCTCATACTGTGGTCATGTACAGTAGTTTGAATCACTTAAGTACCTCAAGCATGAATCCCACCACCCAATACTATACCTTCAAATCTGCAAGATTGTGTGCCAATTCAGACCATAAATGCACGACCAAATTCCAATGAACACCTCGTTGGAATCCCAGGAGTGCTCAGATTCGAACTGGATCACCTGTGGCAATGTATCACCGGTGCAGGGACTCAGCACATTGGTGTAGGTCCTGTGGAGGTTCAAAGTCTGTAGATGTATAGAAGCGTGGCTAGATGGGATATTTTTCATGGTGTGCTGCATCCATTTTCTTTTAGTAAAATGACATTGAATCAAAACCATGAAATGGTCAGCTGAAGGGGTCTTCATCACACGGTCAAAAAGTGCAGAAATGACATGAAATAAGTTGTTGAACACCTCATCCTGACAAATCAGTTGTTAAACATGTCTTATCCTAACAAAATCCTGTATTTTCATACCCTTTTACATCACCAAAGAAGTTCCGACCGAAGTTCTCAAACGACCGGGGGCTTCACGAGAACCCAAAGGCCTGAAGGTTGTGGTACCTGGGACCGCAGCTTCGCACCAAAGATGCCGACGAGTTGGGCACCAAAGATGGCCTGAAAAACGGGGAGCCAGAAAAAGGTGGTGAAAATTTACAAAAACAGATCATCATGGTTCATTTTTTATTTCTCCCCTTGGGATGTTGACAAAGCATGAGTCATTTTGTGGAAGCAACTTGAGGCCGGCTTCCTGTTTTGGTGGTCCATGCTCACACCCTTATTCCAACTGGCGCAGGCCTTACGGTTCCTCCTGCCATTCCAGTGCAGCCGATGGTTCTGCAGATGGCAGGGAGGCATGACGCAGGGGGGTATCCTTGACCTGGCAGTCAAATAGCAATTTGTAATATCAGGCTGTATGATATAAATCTATGTTTTTTTAGCAGGGACGGACCCTTTGTAGATCTTTAAGTTTCCACTGTTAGTGTCATTCGGATACACCAACGATTTGTTGATGGACGACAGCCCGCACCACCTTTGACACTGCGGAAATAATATTCATTCTAGTGCAACCCTACTTGATGCAGCACTGGAGTTGTATACAAGTGCTTCAGCAAATCTGTGAAATCCAGGAATCTATGGGTTCAACGTCAAGAGATTCCGGGAATTCTTTCAAAATACACCAACACAATCCAAGATACACTCTGGTAATCTAACATAGCAATGGAAAATCCACCATTTGAAGATGTTTTTCCTATTCAAGATGGGGATTTTCCATTGCTATGTTTGTTTACCGGAGGGTAGATCTATCAAACGGATCTTTTCCTCGGGAAAAGTTGCCATTTTCACCGGGGATCTTCCTGTGAATTCTGCCAGTTTCGTGGCGCCTGTGCAGCCTCCGTTGGGGAAAACTCAGCGAAAGTTCTGAAAGCAACAAATTCATGCTTTTTGTTTGAGATTAACATGGGGGTTTTCAAAAACAGGGGTACCCCCAAATCATCCATTTTAATAGGGTTTTCCATTATAAACCATCCATTTGGGGTAGCCCTATGTTCGGAAACACCCACATGTTCAAGAAGGATTACGAACAAACAGGTTGCCTGTAGCTTTCACAGGCCTCTCCTCAAGCAGATTAGAGTAAAGTGGTCTTAATTCTCGATAGTGATACTCCCCAGCAACTACATTTGCGTATATATCTGCTTTTGATCAAACTATAAAACATGCTTGATTGTTGGAAACTTCAAGAATCTTTGCTTCGCACATCCCTGGTTCATGTCCAAGAGAAACACCTGTTGAGGTGCTTGGGGCGGTCTTCATCCTTCACGCACATTGGCATGCCACAAGAGCAGGCTTCAATGATCTCATATTGTTAGCGGGAATGTTTTAAAGTACTTGATAGTGATTGAGTGCAGACAAATTGAGGTTTCTGTCTTGACCGTATCAATTGGTTTCACACCAAAGCACTGGTGCAATCACTAGCAGCTGCAAGTATCAGGTGATTGTGTCAGCTCCGCCAGGCCGGACTCCTGGTGGCAAGTTATATATGCCATGAGTTGTATAGTTGACGAAGCATTCAAGTTTTGATCATCTGGTTGGGGTGTCAGATGATGTCAGATGTCCACAATGAATGGGAAATATCATGAAATATCATAGTCCTGGTGGTTTCACAGAACTCATGTTTGAATACAAATGAAGCAGGCAGGAGTCAAGCAATAGTTGGTTGATGTTGGTTGAATGCATTGCTGCTGCTGCTTAAAATTTGGAGTTTGATTCACTGGAATGTTCCTGGCATGTGGATCGTAGGTCTTTTTTGTGTTGGGGCGGTCTATGACTGGTTCATCGAATCACAGTTATTGGCACCAGTAGAATCGCTGTTATTTGGCACCAGACGCGCCACTAAACCAAACAAATATACAAAGCTGTCCTATCTATCTTCATGGGCATATTGCCTGCCCATCAATGGTGCAAGGGACAGTGTCCCCGTCCACACAACCCTTTCATAGAAGCTCGGTCAACTTCAACACAACCAAAGATCTTGGGCCTTTTTGATCCTTTTGTGTTTTCCCATGACATGTGATCTGCGGTAGCTGCAATAATTAGGTGGCTTGATCACATCAGGTTCTCCGCTGCTCACTTACAGAGAGCCGCAACGTGGGCAGAGGACGTCCTTTTGTTTGGTTGGTTGGAAACAGGATCACAGACACTTTCTGAGAGGATAATGCCCCAGGCCGCTCAAACCTTGAGAACTCCAATAAACTTTCACATTTGGGTGGGTTTGCCAACTGGAATTTGTGCACCGTGCTAGTGAAGTGGTCAATGGCAAAGCTGGCATAAGACACAAGATGGAATAAAGCTGGCAACTGTGTATAGTTCAAGCTAAGGGCATGATGAATGGACGATTTTGTTGACATGTTTGGATAAGGAGACAGCAATAAACAGAAAAGAGTCGAGTATTTCTTTTGGGGCTTGCGGCTTACCTTCAACAATGACAATGACATTGTACTTTAATGTGATTAAGCCTCAGGAAACACACACACATAATATCACATAATCATACAAATATATATATATATACACATACAAAATTCACATATATAATTTGATTATTTGGTGTTCTACATAGTCTTGGTGGGAATCAATATGCTCACAAGCGAGGACGGGTTCTTTCGTGGCAATGCCGATGGGGAGGCAGCTCTGGACCGCAACTCGGGGGGGTGTTTCCTCGTCTTGGGATTGAAGGTTTGTGTTTTTGTAACTCGAGATCATGATGATAATATGATGGCATATGGATGGCATATGGATGGCATATGGATGGCATATGGATGGCATATGGATGGCATATGGATGATGATGATGATGATGATGATGATGATGATGATGATGAAAATGAATAATTACTGTATTCGAAGTTCACCCAGATACTTGATGTAGAAAGAAGTCGGTAATGAATGGCTCTGTGGCCTTCCAAGATTTATCACGGAAGAGCTTGTCTTCACAAGTGTTGCGACCTGAATCCGCGCCGGGAACCCACAGCTGTCCATGATGAGGAATCAACAAAGCATAACAAATCAAGCATCATTAATCCATATTGATCCACTTTGACGATTTCATTTTTGTTGACAAAAAAATTGATTGAGGGAGACACCCTCAAACTTGCAACATGTTGATCCCTGCATCCACCTCGAAGGCCCAACGAGATGCGCGCTGGCGCTGGCTCACCTGTAAGAACTCGCTGGTGGCGGCCCTGGCAGATCTTGAAAATGTGGTTTGATGACTTTAAGGGATGAACATCTTAGGAAAACCTTGTGAATTTGATGATATTTTACTTGAGCATCTGGCAACTGAACCCCTGAACCGATTTCCGGGCCCATGTTAGGAATACAATATGTCAATATGTGCTATCCAGTATCTTTCGAAGATTGTATAGACATATTGAGTCTATAGAGTAATCTTGTTCTGAAATGCCTTACCTTTTTAGCTGGTGGGTGAAGTGACGGCAGACAATCCAGTCTTTTCCGTCTGGTTCATTTTCCTTTGTCTCTGATCTTACTGGTAGCGGAAGATCTTCAAGGCAGCGTCAGCGCAGCCTATGGCAAGTTATGAGAAACTCTCAATCTAGTCTTCCAGCATTCTTTACTAACTACTGGGGTTTGGGAGAGCCTAGGGGCTGGGAATGGCAAATTTTCTTATAAAAGTGCGAGCTACAGAACCCCAGACTCCTCAAAAGATCACTAGGCAGTTGAAAAATGAGCCATTTTGTATACATTCTCCGCGTCCCTGTCCATCACCTATGCCAGGGAGCAAGATATGTATGCCCACGGCTGCCAGCTTAGTTTCAATAAGGGGAGAGTTCCTGAGCCGCTTGAAGCAATGTTTGCCCATTCCCTTCGCTCCTGTTGATGTTTGTTACTTTTCCTGCAACCTTCGTAGTTCAAACCGCTACCACCAAGGCTACAGTAGTTTCCTTTAAACATAGGGTCATTTTCAAGATGAAAGGCCAGGAAGGGTCTTGAACTACTTGTGCCAGCGGAGTTCTCACTTCAGGTCGTGGAAATTATCCTTCAAGAGCTCGACTTCCAGAAGAAACGTGCCATCTCTTAGTCTGGTAGGATCACAGCACCACAGCTGAAGGATGTTGAGCATTTGTACTCAATATCGTAAGAAACCTACCTTTTGTTGCTAAGGCAATATGTGGGTTTCTTGGACTGCAACTGTGGAAGACGAGGGGAACTGTTGGTAAAACCTGGTGGTGCATCGAGCAGATTTTAAGGGTGTGCTGTGGCTTTGCACATGTCCTGTGCATGGCGCCCACTGTCCAGGCACAATATCTCCTACAGATGCACCAGTCACCAACATGCAAAAAATATCATTGACAGATGTCCCAGGTATGGCACGTTTGTCCCATCATGTGCGTCAGCACCTTCAAATGGGAGGCGTGAGTGCCCAATTTTTCTGGCAGGAAAGATCTGCTTGGCAAGTGGTGAGCAAAGCTATGCATTGCTAAAGTTATACTTCTTTCAGCTATCTTACAGCATCTCAAGACTATGTCACTACCTAGCTTGTTGTAGCTTTTGTCTTGAATACCTTTATGCTTTATTTTCACATTTTCTCTGCAGGTGTACCTCCTTGAGACCTTATAGTGCTACCGCTTTAGACTTGTCATTGGAGGCGGTCGATTTATATAAATTAAAGATCTTCCCCCAACTTTTCTAAGACGTTTTGGTGAGGTCTCAGAATACGATTTTTGAAGTTGAAGTTGGAGGGGTAAGTCGGGTAAGTGGTTGACATGAAGCCGTTTTGCCGGTGTAGTGATTTCAGGGGGCCTTCCTTTTACCGGGAAAATCCATCAAATGCCAAATGCATCAGCTGCAGCAGACTTTGGAACCACCACATGCGGCCATGGAGGTGTGGTGGAGACTGCTGCCCCGGTGAAGCATTCGACGAAGACCGACCGTATGTTACCTCGTTGGCTGCGTGTTGGTGGAAGCTGGCTTCCAAACCCAAAAAATGTGCCATGGATATGTCATGGATTTTCTTAAATCGTGTTCCCCAGTTACTATCAGACCCTGTCTTTGTTGCCTTGCAGGATGGCACTTTGAGGAGATGGTGCTTTGGCCTCGTTCAGTGGTTCCGGGGGGTCAGCTTCGGGGCAGCTAGGGGAACTAGTCAGAAATATCCACCAAGCTGGAATCGCAAAGTGGTAATCAGTTTCATGGATCAATGATCAAGTGAAATCTTACAGCCAAATTTAGGCATTTTATGAGCTACTCAAAATCATCTACCAAGTCAATAGGACCGAAATAAGCGGTCAAAAAGCAGGTCCAAGCAACCTAAGACGAAGTGTTTAAGCACAGCGGCAACAAAATCCCGAGGTCGTCGATTTTTAACATGAGCTAATGTATGGAGCAGCGGCGCAGGATTGGAGTTTCAGGCCCTGCAGTTTTACAAAGGCTAGATGTTTTGATATGTCTTGGTGATGTTGTTTCTAGTGCATCCGCAAAAGGGAAGTGAAGCAATGATGCAGAGTTTCACTGCAGGTCCCTCCCAAGACTGCGTGCAGATAATTTGTTGCTGCAATGCTAAATGACAAAATGTCTAGAGTCAGATCTTAAATGTAGGAAGTGACATGGATGCAGACAAACGGACTGCGAAGAAAAAGGTATGTAGGCGTTGTGTGATCTGTGTGACACGGACCTGAGCAGAGAGAATAATATGGATATCTATGATATGTGACATTTGCAAAATGACACTTCAACACGATTTCAACACTCTTCAGGCGCTTGATTTTTCGTGATTGATTGACGATTGACGATTGACACAGTCCGCTTTGCTGAACCGGATGGGCATTTGAGTTGTGCTGCATGATGTGCTTCGATGCAATAGACACTTAAAATCTTATCGACGGAGCCAAGTTCCCTACAGTTCTCAAAGTGAGCTCTGAAATCTTCGGCATTGACAGCAATTTGTTGAGGTCAGTCTGTTTATTTCCACAGGGTCCACCAGAAACAAGGTTTTTCGAAGCAGTGGTAAGTTACAACGATCTTTGATTATTGCCGGCACTCCCAGCAATGTAACCAACTGACCATGTCGAAGCTGGGATGGAAGCTGGGCGTTTTGGTCGGAGTCTCGGTGGATGACACGTCATAATCCAATATTCAACTCTGTCTTTGAAAACATCTCAAGTGAGATAGATAGACATTATGATGTTTGTATATTTGCATGTGATTGATATGTTCTTGGAATGGTAGAGAAAAACATAGGACGACTGTTTTATGCTTTGCATGATTCACGCTCAGTTCGGGTTTCGGAATTTTAACTTGGCTGCTTCATTTGTTAATTTTGGCCGTGAGCTGTGTATGTCAGCCTTTGATCGACATGCAACTCAAAGCCAACCTGGATATAGCTCCGAAAGGGACTGTGGAAACCAGTCGGCACCAATATCCAGAGTTATGAGGGCTAAGATAAATCCACCCACTTGCCGCCAACAAAAACGACGTGTGGCAGGCAAGTTACCTTGCGTTGTGAAAGTCTAGTGAGATTTTCGTGTCTCAAGTGGAGATGAGGTCATGCAGTTGCACCTTTGCATTGGATCTCAACCTCCACCAAGCAGAAATGTGGACGTCACAAAGGATCAAGGCTGGGGCCTCCATCCTGCCAGTTGATCCGATGTTTTGGTGACAAACCGTTTGGAGGTTTTGCTGCGGGACAAAGTGGCGAGTGCGTGGACCCAGCAGTTGGAGTTTACTACGGAAACCTGGCACTTTGCCGCAAATTGTAATATGGAAATATATGGAAAATGAACTGAACTCAAGATTTTCCAGTCCTTAGCAGGAAAACTGATACCAGAAAAACTCAGAGACAGGAAAAATGCATTAAAAATCGGATGGAAAAAAACCCTCCACGGACCCAAAGTTTTCTGTGGACCCCAGAGCCTGGTTGGCTTAGCTGCCATTGATTTCCGTGCAGAGGTACTTTAGATATAAGCACATGTTTTACAAGAAGCCGACGGAAGCGGATTTCGAGAATGCGCAGAAAGTGGCGCATGAGGCGTTTGGGCACCTGCAGGTATTCTTTAGATTTCTTTACAGTAATGGAATCCAGCTTGCTCCAGCTACTAGTGGTTTCATGAAGTGTCAGGCCGGTTGCTTCTGATGCTTATCATAGCCATGGCAACGGCAATGCTATATGCAAATTGATCAAAGAACCTTTTGCAGTAGTAGGATTGTCATGGTAAGTCCCATCATCAGGATTTTGATTAACTTTGTGAGACTTTGTGCATTCTCTTTCTGGTGTAAAAGCGAGGTCATTCTCAGTGAATTCCCATCTTAGACGGCACATTGTAGCACTGCAGAGGGGAAGAGAAAAAGAAGTATGACGGATGCAATCTTTTGATGTTGTTTTGTGTGATATGTGTGTATTATTTTCATTTACACACCTATATATATGGGCCAGCATATATATATATATTATATGTATATGTTCTTTGCATACCAATATATTTTTATATGCATACATGTATTGTACAATTTATCAATCTTCTTGTTTATATGTTTGCTCGGGTCAATCCCCATTGTTTCAGAATCTAACCCGTCAGCAGAATTCGATTGCGACGTGGCTGGAGGTTCGCTGCACCGTTTGCGTTGCTTCGTTGCATTCAGCTGCTCATGATCATGCCAGTCCTTGCGGGGTTCAACTCCGACACGTGATCACATGGTATGACATATTATAATTTTCAAAATAGCATGCATTTTGGCAAAAAGTAACGCCTTATGTGGTCAGTTCATGTCGGTTCATGTTTGTTCATGTTCTGTTGCACCTTCAGATCCTGATCCAAAATTGGCTTTGATGAGAAATCTTGCCGCTTCTTTACACAAAATTCGAGGTCCACATCCTCCAGTCCTTGCTCAGCCGAGCGAGGTCCTACAGCGAGGCAGTTGGCCCGGCAGTTGGGAGTTGCTTATAGGGCCAAATGGATTTAAATATCTTCGATATTCTTCGATTGTATTTCCAAGGTGGCAATAAATCAATGATTTTCACGTCTATGTATCGAGTTAATGCACATAAGGCATCCTGTACTTGGCAGGGCAGACTTCCAGGGTACCTTGCACAGGAGGTACAGGCTACAAAAACCACCATCGCAGAAGCCCCACATATGCTTCACGCACTTTGTCAACTAAGACTACGTCCTTCACCCAGCTGTCATTGTCCTCAACCAATGTGCCACGGAGGACGACATCGCAGACGTCCTCGAAGGCAACACTGAATACGAACGCACTGGCGATGCCGTGGAGGAGCGCAGTGCTACATAAGCACAACCATGCTCGTGATTCAAACAAACAGATTTGGAAAATAATCCGGAACAAGATTGAATTCTTGGTTGAACATGCTTTTCTTCCCGAACCAACTTGCAATGTCGTGCTCAGGACCAAATGCTGAAGCACAAAAAGGGGTGCAACAAGCACTTCAAGGCATGACACCGTGTTCCATTTCAAGGTTGTAGATGCGGTAAGTGTGAGTTATTCAGCCTAGGGGATGAGATTTGTTTGGATGAGGTGTTTCGGGCAAGAGTTCGTGAGTGGTTGAAGTTGGTGATTGATTGCCTTAGGGAAACCCCACCAGGCAAGGGTTTTCCACTACCGAAAACGCATGTCCCAAAATTAGTTGAGATAATTGAGATAGGAAAGTCACTAATCGTAAACACCAAAATCTCTTGAGTGGGTGAAACTGACTCTCAATCCAAAAAATGCCTCAGGATGATTTGATTGCAGAGGGCTTTATGCTGCGTCCTTGCAAGGAGGCATTCTGCCGAAATTCTGCCATGTGATTGCAACCCACGGGCCACAACTCATGTGAATCCTACCTACTTGGCTATTTGTCGGCTATTTGCCCTGGAGCTACCTCCCCAACACAGAGAAGCTTGTTGAGGGACAATTGTGGTTCATTGTTGATAATTGATGATATCCCCTTTTGAACTGTCATAATTCTGGGGGGTATTTTTTGGGGGGTTTGGTAAGATTTCCATGAAGGACGAGACGGGCAAGTTTTTTTTCCGTTATTCTTGTTCCCGTCAGGTGGCACCAGAAGTCAAAAACGACACATCTCCGTGTGCCTCGGTGTAGAAGGTGTTTTTTCATGTTTTTTCCATGGGCATGTTCCACATTCCTGGTGACCACCCCCATAGTATGGCCCGACCCCACACACACAACTAGTACTATATATAGTATATAGCTACTAGTAGGGTTGCACCATGGCCGTTGATTTGGAGGCTCCGATTTGATCCCATGTTTCCATATGTTTCCAGTCGTGAGGTCTTTGGCAGAGTGGGGAGAAGCCGAGCAAACAAGCAGTGGACACCTATGAGGCAATTCTGTTGTGGGTGGCCGGGTGACCTCATGGATTGGCGTACCGTTCAGCTTACAGGATTCGCAACCTGAACAGTGAAGGTCAAGAACCTACAATCCTTGAAAATCCACAAATACCTGACCCAACATGATCATACATGATCCAACACACACACATACACAAACACAGGCAATGGAATTCAATGAGATTTAGAGAAACGATTTTTTTGGTTGATTTTGCGTCCAGCAGTGGAGAGATTCACTTCATGAGGAAGGATTGGACTTCCTATTGTTTTTTTAACAAACATGTTTCCAAGCTGCACGTCCTTCCTACGCTCGACATCCCATCCCCTGAAAATCATGGTGATGAAATTTTTGAACCTGCGTGGCATATCGTTGCCATTGTGCATGTGATTCTGTACGACCAAATGTTATTATTTATATATTACTGGCTCTCTGCTGTGCATCATATGCTTACTCAACATTGCTTCACTTTTGCTTACGCATTTTACACATCATCATCATCATCATCATCATCATCATCATCATCATCATCATCATCATCATCATCATCATCAGTATGATACTGTGATATAGGATTCCTACTGCAGGGATAGGGCAAGATGGAAGTTACTGGAACCATGAGATTTTGCGATTTCTAAAATTTTGTTCCGCAGGTGTGGAAGGAAGGCGTTTTCTATGTGCGTGGTCTCAGCTCGGCAGCTGGACGAGTCGTCCGTCAAAGAACTGTACGGATTTGTTGAAAGGAAGGGTCCATCGATAAACTATAAATAATATGATATACATATGATATACCTATGGCAGTTGTTCAAAAGTCCAGTCTTCAAATTTAAGTCTTGGAGGTTACATAACTCACACATTGATGTGCTTTTCCTTTTCATTCTGTAGTGTCACGCAAGTAAATCACGCAAAACAGAACCTAGGTGCAAGGTTGCGTGTTTCCATGCATTTGTTTACCATTGTATCATACCAGATGTACCTACAGTAACAGAGGTTTCATATCTTTCGGAAGATTCGAATCATTATGAAACATCCGAATCGTCCGCTATAGTATTATGCATATTTTTATGGTATATACATAACATGCACAATATGAATATCTACATGTCAACTATGTAAACACACACACACATATATATATACATAATATATACTCTTTTGTTGCTGTTTTTTGCTGATGTTTTTGGTGCTGCTGCTGCAGTGGATCTTTGTGTTGCATCTCTTGTGAGGCTTGCGAGCAAAGTATCTCGCACCATACTGATGCCCTTTCCGAAGCTTTAGCAGTGGACTCGGAAGGGCAGTGGCAGGATGAAACCAACCCCCCTGATTGGCGGCCTGGGCCTAGTTGATGAATCTGCGATTGACCTTACCTGCCAGGGGGATCTCCAAATTGTACCAAAGTGGAGGGGGCGAAGGCAATAGCATGTGACCAACTGTCGCACTCAACCCCCTTGGAGATTCCAAACAAGATTTACTTATTTGCTGGTACTGTATTTGAAGACTTGAAGGCAAAATGGTACCCACACTTGGTGAGCAGGGTTGGACACAATGTAGACAAACTCGCCAACGCTTTTAAGTGGTCCTTCACGCGCTCTATCAAGGTCCTTCAGAATCTCCAGGTAGCCGACGATGAGATACTATACATCAACAATTTATGCACATAACTCCAAGGCCCAAGGCATCTATTTCCTTCACTGCGACACGGCATACACTAACGTTGAGGCCGAGCAGCTCCGCGCTGCGCGCGATGTGAACTTCACAGAGGTTGCAGAAGAGGTCAGAGATTCATGGGTTTTTTCCAGGTCCAGGTGGATCTTATTCAAGTATCATTCAAGTATCAGATAAATGTGTACAAAACATGTAGGTACGATAATTAAGCAGAGGCTAAAGATAGAGCATTTTTTTCCGCAACATATTGCACATATTGACAATAGGATACATGTTGTATTATTCTAGTGACAGAAACAGCACGTCATGGCCAAGTGTGGCAGGCTTGCCACAAGATTTCCAAGTGCGAGTCTGCGAAGAAGCCCAAGGTTGGCCGGACTCGCTTGGAGATTTGTCATATTTGAAATCCTTCATCCTTCACTACCCGAGATGAAGAGACATGAAGGACTCAGCCCCAGTTTTCCACAACATGTTATGAATGTATCAAGTCAGACTTTCAGAAAGCACCATTCAATGATTCAATGGCAATCATCACCCAGGCATCAGCCCAGAGAGGCGTGGAGTACGTACGCAGCACCTCTAGTGGCTTACTGGTTGCTGTTGGTTGCGGCTGGAGAGCTCCAATGTCAGCATATAACCATTCAATTTTTATGAACCACAGCCGCTGGAACTATCAATGGGAATGTGTCCACATTTCATTTATATTAGCGCGACCCAGAGAGGTTTTTTCTGTCAGGAGAGGAAGTATGTGAATTTTGACCCATCCATCGCCAATGTATTATTGCACCATTCATATCCGATTTGATTCTTCGGAAGTGGGGAGGTGAAACTACCAGCAACTCGGTTGTCATTGTAAGCTACTTGGAGGCTCATGGTAGCTAGTAACTAGTTGATGAGTTTGTTTACCAGTCCCCTATAAATGGGGTTACAACTCAACTTTCCAACTAAATTAGTCACTAAGTACCGTGAGCCACCACCAGTATACTACACCCGGGTGTTAGCCGCAGCCTTCACCTTCACTTGCAGATGGAAAAAAGTCTGCTCCAAAGAAGAAGGGCAAGGCTGTGGGTGCGGGTGACAATGGCATTATATGATTTGCAAATAAGTATTACGTTTTTCTATATTTTTCTGATGCAGTAGGATATTTGGACACAGGTTACTGTCACCTCTCTTCCTCTCTTTGCTGCAGATCCTTTGAGAATAGTCCTTTGCAAATGCATTGTTTCTCCCTCAATGAAACTCTCCACTGCAAACCGAGATCTTCTCTTCCAATTGCAGGGCTCAAGAAAGGAATTGTGAGCGCGTTGAGCTTTGGAGTTGCGCGCTCTATAGACTGCACTGACAGCAGCGTGCTGGTGCATGTGATGGAAAAAAGGTATTCGCTGATTTGAATGTAATTTCCATCTCACTGTATCAAGTTTCTTCTATTGGGATTGTCCGGTCAATTGCCCCTTTGCAGCTTTGGCTCAACAATGAGTCACTCAGAAAAAACATGTTCAATGGAAAACTGCCATCTCTACAGCGACCTGGACAGAAGGAAGCACTTGACTTCTCATATCTTCTCACCTTTGACCTGTTGATCCATGGTCCTCGTTTCGAAGGGTTCCAAAATCTTTGGAAGCATTTTGTCTTCTTGAAGTGCCACTCTACCTTTCAGCTTCCAAATTTATCCTTGATAAAACTGACCTAACGTGATCACTACTGTGCAACAAAAAAATTCTGTTCGCTCCTTGCCATGGCGTGAGCAACTCAGATCTGATGGTTTTTGCTGCACAAAGACAAGGGTTTGCAGGATCTGCACCTTTGGAGACGGAAAAGATCCCACCGTCGAAACATGGTCATTGTCAGATTCTTTATTGCTGAAGTTGATGCCTTAAGGCCAAATGGCAAGGCCCCGATCTATTTGGACTACAATGGTTGGAGCTCTCAGCCAGGGTTTTTGGGTGAGTCAGATTTGATGGGACCAAACTGGTACCCCTTTATACTCCAAATATCTCTATAAAGATCTTGTAACCGCAGAATTCTGTAAGGTTTAGAGTCTGAGTAGACGCTGTTTTTCACCACGTCAGGCCATCGTCATTGCAAATCGTGTATTGAGCGGCTGTAAATCACTCCCTTACAATAATAGCTTAGGATCCCAATCCATTTGTATATGTAAAGACAATATGTATGCTTGTGGATGCTTGTGGCTAACTCGGAACATATTCTGATTCTTTTTTCATCCTCATTCAGAATGATTCCCCTGGACCTGGCCTTTTAGTTTTTGGCGAGTGATTTTCATAGCACCGACCATGAGGTACGACCCCGATCGACCCAGAAGTGTGTAAAGCCATGTCTCTGATGATGTTGGGAGACCTCAAAGTGGGCGTTGTTGCAGGAAACGTAGGAAAGGAGGACAAGGTGTGGGAATGTAGGCAGAAGGAAGGAACGAAGAGAAAAGAATGATTAAAAACAGGGCACATTCCAACAAAATTACAACACACCCGTAGAGCACACCCCAGGCAATCCCCCTAGCCCACTATGAAAGGAATCCCTTTACAGCCTGTTGGTAAAGGTTTAGGGGTGTGTTCCAAAGGTGTGTTGAAACAACCTTAGACACATAAAACTTAGGCAAGAAGGAAGGTGAAAAGGTGTGGAAAGATGGAAGCAAGGGAGAAAGCAGCCGCCACAACTGGCACCACATCAGCAGCCATGTAATGCCAAGGAGTCAGCACTGGGGGAACCCTTCATCGTCACACTACTATGGTGTGCAGGTGCATGTCTTGATGCGTTTTAGAATGCTGCAGATGATATCCCAGGTGTAGTGGAAGCATGTGGAAGCGCAACAACATGACGTAAGAATACGTAAGATGATATGAGGTGATGTGCCAATGAAGTGTTTTGTTGGCTTGGCGGGTTTTACATTTTAGGTATGTCGTTATGTACCCAAGATCTTTAGGCAGCCATCACAGTATAGCAAGATGGCCCAGGCCAAGATGGCCATTGAAACAGCTCGAAGGTGGGCGCTCATGTTCCATCTGGAACCAGCAGGAATCTCGTGATCATGGTGATGCCCAGGATTCTGGAAAACAGCATCCTAAACTTATCCGAAACTGTTGTCACACGCTGTTAGTCAAGCTTTCGCCAGCAACATACGACTTGTTCAACGGATTTCAAAGATATTTAGCGAAATTTCAGTCAACTGCCCTTTTAACACAGATCATCTACTCTGCACCCTTTTAGCCTATCCAGTGTGCACAAAGTCATGTAGGGTGGATCTGTTGCTCAGCAGGCAGTGTGCCGAGCTGATTGGTGCGGAGCCAGGCCGCTTTGGCACTGGCGAGCTCGTGGGACATTCATATGATACAGAATGACCCCGCATCAAAAAGGCCAACTGAAATCAGAATCCAGCAATGAATTGCATGGGATGATGCACTCAAACATGGCAAACATGGTCCCGCATGAATCTATCTATCCCTAACATATTGATGATGACGTTTACCTCCAACTGGCCACTGGGTGCTCAAAGCGCACGGGGACACTCCTGAGCGCTGGAAATGCCGGGCTCGCTCAATGAAGAAGCTCCTGCTTGCCATTTGCCTTGCTGGGCAGGTGTGGATGGATATGCTGACTTCATGATGTACGTAGTTTAGGGGTTGCTTTTGGTAAGTGATGGGTCAGTCAAGCTAAGGCTGCACATCTTGTTGATTTTGCAAAGTGAAAGGAATAGGGTAATAAGTCCAAGAGGCTTAGGGCCTAGAGTCCTAGAGATCAGCATGAATAGAGCTGGTACTCCTGAAGCGGCTGAGAGGAGGAGGTTGATTCGTAGGGGGTCTTGTTTTCCAAAAAATGTTTTCACCCTGGATTGGCCATAGATTATTTTAACATACCTGACAGAGATGCTGGGGCACTAGCAGCACCAGGTCGCGCTCGCCTCGGATGCTGAGATCGCTGCTGTACTGGCAGCGGCGGATGCTGAGATCCTGCAAGGCACCTTGGGAATGGTGCACTGGGAAGCCACGGTTGGTTGGTTTAGTGAAGAGGTCATTTAGATGTTTGCTGTTTTTAGTTCAGATTGACAGAGAAAGAGAGGTGGTAATTACTGTTTTTAAAATTCAATAAAATGTACTTAATAAAAGATAGTTGGGGCATGTTGGGGCAAGAGTAACGAGGCAGTTTGATGTTTTTTACACGTGAATACCGTGAATCATAGCGGCCCTAACCCAGCATTCAACATCATAGCAGCCTATCTAATTCCCAATCCAAGCATATTTTGCCTATTTGCAGCCTGAAACCGAAGGAGATGAGAACACTGCGGGGAGCACCGACCTTCAATCTGTCCACACAACACCTAGTGTGTTAGCGCTGGCGCAAGGGACTTCAAAGGTGCGTGAGACGCAACAGCACGAGGAACGCAACCTGCAAGGCCAAGCCTCCGCCGGAATCTTTGAAGCAGATTGGATCCGTTGGATTTTTCCGAAACAAACATTGCTTGACTACCTGTAAAGGACATATTTTTGGGAGGACTTTCCAAGGATTCCTGTCTTTCCTGTCTTGTTGCGGGCATCTGAGGAGCAAGTCTTCCTACAGGAACCTCCCAGAGTGATCACAGTGATGGCATCCTGGCAGTGAAACACATATGGTTGTATGGATCATATATAGGGGATTATTGATATATGTATATATATATATGATATACGTATATATATATATGGACTATACATGATTATACTACCCTTGGTTACCATTGGTTTCTTAGGATTATTATAGCCCATCATAAGAATCTCCATGAAATGGCCAGTGTAATTAGATGGGGATAGAAGATTTTTTTAAATAGTGGCTCAGTTGGAGGGAAACTGCTAGTTGGACCTCCAGGTCATGATGCCATGATGCCATGATGCACCCCGAAACACGAAGGCCTCAGATCCTTGAACCATCGCCCGATGATGAGGTGTCGTGGATCGTTTTCCGGCGAACTTTGATGCAATCTCTTTTCTGGCACAGACGGAAGCCGCGGAGGCCAGAGTATCTTAGATACTGTTTGACTTCAGGATGACAATGCTTGGTGGGTTTCATGCTGGTTGCTATTGGAATGTTTTGGGCTGCTTGCTGCTATGCGATTATGGGAAAGTTCATGGAATTTCGGCAAGAACTTCCAATCGTTATGCGCGACCTTCAAGCCTCAGCCTTGATCAGTGAGTACTTACTACTCAGGAAGGGCATGAGAAGCAGAGTTGAAAGTCGCTACAAAGAAGACAACCACCACCACGACAACAACAACAACAACAACAACAACAACAACAACAACAACAACAACCACAACAACAACAACAACAACAACCACAACCACAACCACAACCACAACCACAACCACAACCACAACCACAACCACAACCACAACCACAACCACAACAAGAAGAAAAACAGGAAGAAAAAAAGAAGTAGTAGTAGAAGAAGAAGAGCAAGAACACTGATATTAAGTTGAAGAAGAAGAACATCGACAACCACAACCACAACAAGGCGCGGGCCACACAGGATCCCTTCGAAATCCCCCAAACAGGCAATACCTGGTTTAATTTTTGACTCTATGGAACAACTTCTGAAACATATTGTATACACGTTGTTCATAAGATTATGATATCAATCATTATTATATATTAGGATATTGTGGCGGACAATGTTCTTCCGCTGCATTCCTCCAGTCGCTACGGGAGGAAGTGGCCACTGCTGCAGAAACGGATGCCCTGCAAGCACAGGCTCAGGAGCCCTTGATTATCAAGAACAGAAGCCATACAGATGTGGCATTATATTTACGTGTGATTTACATATTGGCACATAGATATACATATACAAAACTAAGTACACCATGCTATTTGCATAAGATATTGCATGCTTTTATGGTCGGATGATATATGCCAGGAGGCGCGCTCTCGAGCTTGGCTCTGGCGGGCACAACGACGGCAACAAGAGGGTCAGGCTGGGTCACGAAGCCTCAGGGAATACGGTCAAATCATGTAAAATCCAAGTTTTATGGGCCATTTAGTCATTCAAAACCCCTGAAAACTACATTGAAGATCCACTTTTTTCTAAAAGGATTTGTGGAACCCATCTTTGTTTTTGTGGGGGGTGTAACTAGGTCAATCACAAATAAAGATGGAAAAACAATGAACTGATGAACAAAACTATGCAAACATCATACGAAGAGTGATGGACATCAAGGGTGCTGAAACATTCAGATTGGGCATGTCCTGCTAAACTCAAATGTGATCATTGATGTTTGATGATTTAGCTACGGTCCATGGTCTGTTTTTTTGGTCTTGGGTATCTCTTGTCAAAAACGGAGGGGTTCGTGAATGGATATTATTTTTGTTTCTGGCACTGCATCGCCTGCTTACTTGCATTGGAAGAGTAGATCTGAAACCTTGGAGTTGGGTTGAAACTTCCATGTTCATCGCTGGATGTCTGCCTGTCTAAGAGCCATCTTAGATTAGCAAGTTGCGTGCTACAACCATTTCCAGCCTAAAGATTTTCCCATGGAATTTGCTCCTAACGTCTCTATCAATTTTTCTGAAACGCCATAAACCACGAAGCTTACAGGATAGTGAGAGTGCCAGTGCCGAAAATCGGGCTGCTGAGCAGTCGGTACTGAAAAATTCTCATCGTGCGCAAGAGTTGATGGGCAAGGTGGGGTCGCGGTCTCGTGTTGGGTCTCAGCTGGAAAGCTTTCCGAAACAATTCACACAGCATGGAACCAAGCTGACTGCCTTTTCCATTTGATGCAAGGTCAGTTTAAAGAGTGGAAGTATCTATCCAGAAACGAAGGGATTTTCATGATCTTGGGCCAAGACTCCGGCAAAGGACTCCAATTTTCAGCAATTACAATGTATGAATGCATACTTTGTGAATTCTCCAGCTTGATGAGGGTTCAATTTGCCTCCAACCCTTGTAGAATGTCATGGTTGAGGATTGTAGCTGATCCCCTTCTTTGAAAACCGAACTGTTAGGACAAGATCCGAAGCTATGGGTGATGCATTTTTGAATATTCCAACTTGTTCAAAACGCATTGATCCTTGGTATATCTCTACGAAGGAATACAGCTCCTTGTCTAGAGCTATCCCATCACCAGGCAAAAAATGCTCGGCACGCGGTGATGCAACTGACCGGGAAGGCAAGTCCGCTGCCGAGGGGGTGCTGTTAATCAGGGATAAATAAAAAACGTGGGTATAGAAACGTGTGAATTTTTCACGCAAGCTCCTGAGTAGGTTGACCGGATCACCTGTCGAACATATCCAAGAATTGTGACAGATCAGATGATATTCAATTCTTTTTTGTTTGCCATTTTGATCTACTTCCTGCAAGTGACACACGCATTCAGATCCATCAATGATCATCATGGATGATTCTACTGTATCCTTTTGTTCCTTTTGCATCAAATTCTCCATACTTTCCAATTCAACATGTCATTTTCCCCAGGGCAAAGTTGATCCCAACTTGGCCCAACGGCTCCACCAACTCAGGTAGCACCTGAGTTGGGAAACAGCCATTTGGTGCACAACTTCGGCCCTCAGAGCTGCATTAGTACCTGGAAGGACCTGACTTCAGGCCATTGCTTTCTGCAAACCCAATGCAACTTGGTGGATGGATGAGGGGATCATTCCAGAGGAATGGTGAGAAGAAATGAGAATAGTGATGGGATGGGGAGGAGGAAGGTCTTTTTTTTGTTGATTGGTTGATGTAGAGAAGTAACATCGACATTGGATTTGGCATGCCATTTGGAGCGAGACTACATGTCTATAGTTCACAACTTCTGTAATCTGCCATTAATAATGTCAAAGTGATACATGCCATAAATATCACGCATGTTATATACCTTGGCATTTTTTGATGACTTAGATGATACTGATTTTGACTCCAAGCATGATCTCCTGCAGTTATCCTGCTGCTTGGAGTGCCAGAGCATGATCCGAGCCAAGGCTCCGAGGTCCCAGGCTTCAGTTTCTACGAAGTGGGCTTTCGCTGCGAGGCAGCTGATCAGGAGAAATTCCATGCACAAGATTGTTCTTTTAAATATGGATTCGTGATCAGCTATCTCTAGTGAATACAGTACATAGATTCTGTAGGTATGCGGATGGTATGCGGTATATGTAGTGATCATTTAGTTGAATTTTCTATTGGATTCACTTGGAATCCATTCAGCTAAGTCTTAATCTCAACAAGATTCACCTACGGATTTCCAAAAAAAGATTCAACAAGTACCTCCAACACTTGAAGCCCAGGAGCCTCGGGAGCATCGGTTTTCTGCAGGCTCCTTTGCAGCAAGCGAGCTCCAGGACATGGGGGTCGTTACGGGGGAAAACACCTGGCGCAGGTCCGCCGGTCACAACTGGAGGGCCCAAACATGTTTTTTTCCAACGGAATCCTATGGCAGTCACTAAGATGGAAGATGTTCAAGGCTACATGAATGCTACATGATTCGATTGAGCACTGTCTAGGCGATGTTGTGGGTAGAACTGCAAGCAGGACACCAAGGTGCAGTGCCAGCGGTGCTTGCCACTCCCAGCTGCTTGTCTCACTGGAACAGTCACAAGGCTTGTTATCTCTGTGTACTGTACCAGGATGTTGGAAGGTACTGTGCCCGCATATATACCAGGTATAGATAGAGCAAAACGATGTAATATTGAGCAGCTTTTCCGATGATACTTCAAGCCTGTCTCAGTGTTCGTACCTCCTGTGCCAGGAAGGAACAAATGAAAACACATGCATGGCCTTGTCAAGTTGGCAACATGCTCTTGTTTTCAGTCGATATATGAATCACCCCAGCACCAGCTCCTAACATCTCTTGACCCTTCCAACGTCTGTATTAGCCTAGTAGTGTCCCACTGCTTCACATCATGTCCTATGATTTGCTAATTACATGGCAAACCCAAATGTATGTATATCCCAATCGAATAATTTCAAATTACTAGTTATTGTCGTTATTGCAGATGTTTGTGGGTGCTTTGTGATGGGGCCTTTTGAACCCTTTTATTTTTTGATATAAGACCGAAGTCTTCAGGACTACCAACTGTATGACGACCTTGGAATTCTGTACCAATTTTCATCCGTTCCATTGATTGCTGAATTTGCTGGTTGCATCCAAAGTAAGGCGAAGTCTGTTGAATCTTTGGCTCAGGAGCATCGTTGGGGGTGAGGATCAGGATAGGGATGTGTATTGAGTTTGGCAGGATGCACAAGTCTCATCTTTCAACAGGTGCTGCGATATCTCTGAAAGGCGCAGGTCGATACCTGTGCCAGATTGGTAAATCTCAGACCCAAGAGATGTAAGGACATGAAAGTGCAATTGCTACATTGACAAAGCGAGGGTTCTTCAGCCCTTGTGCCAATTGCACCGCGATGGACCTGTTGGGCCCCGGGCTTCATGTAAGACATGAGTGTTGCGTGGGAATTTGATGCGTTGGCTCGAGCACCAGCAAGTTTGTGAACGTTTGTGAGTTGATGAAGGTGCAAGGTGAAATGCCAAGCCATCCAATGATTTACATATCTACATATATGTATATATATATATATACATATATATTACATCTGTGCCCTTTTGACACTGAGATGCAATAAGATGGATCGAATTCTGGACGTAGCATGATGTAGCGTTTTTTGCCGCCATTCTGCGCCGGAGTTTGATGCATCGAGCTGGGCAGCTGGACTGCGTTTCGCATGCAGCGCAGTTTGCACTGAGGCGGTTTCTGCTGTGATTTCACGGCAAAAACCGCTTGAGGCAAACAGCGCTTTTTGAGAATTTGCTTCAGTCCAGCAGTCCAGGAGCCCAGGGATGGCTAAAGTGAAAAAGGCTCTGCCCCTTAAGGCTTCAGCCCAAAACACGGCGAGCTGTGCGTCCCTGGACAGCCGACATCGGCATCATGCACTGCAGCGGAGCCACACCTGGAAATACAGCCATTCTATGAACTGTACGGATTCACACCGTGCCTTGGTGTGTGAGGGATGGCGGCACGGTGGGGTGGTGTTTGGATGCTTAGATCACTGATGACCAATGTGTTTCCAAGGTTATCATTTTGCACATGTCAGATCTCAATTGTAACCGTGCTCTTCTTCACATTTGTTCAAACATAGCTTTTGTTGCATTTTGAAGGTTAAAGGCCAGTTTTCTTTTGGGCAAGTCGATGTTTGACACTAGGGTGACGTTGTCCCCGAACATGTCAAACAAAATTCAACCTCCACTAATCTATCTCATCATTTTCACACTGAGCCCCTACTACGACGAGTCTCATGGTTTAATGTTTAGTTGCACGTCATTTTTGGCAGGGATACTTTTGATAGTTCGGAGACCTGTGCTGTTGCACAATAATTCTCAGACAACCATAGCTTGGGATAATGGCAATTTCGCATCGACTGGATATTTCACATTCTCATGAAATTTGCTGAAGTGCTGAAATCTTGACTATTAAGACTATATTGACCATTCTATACGATCAATACTGTCAATACTATAATTGACTATTTTGTACCTATTTTGATGTATTCTGTATGGAGTGATCTTGTTCAAGTGTTGCCCTTTGTCACGGATGTTTCGAAGATGTGTTCAAGTTTGATTTGGGAATTGAAAGATAGATTGGGACTGAGTCTGCCAAGTTTTGGTGGGCAATAACGACGTTCGTGAATTTTGAAATGAAACGGCTACTGATTCTTCGACGGGTTCATGTTTTCGTCGTGAGGTTCTTTGACAAGCATGTTTCGAACTAAGTGACTAAGTGACTAAGTGGTTGTGGTTGTGGTTGGTTCCAGTCCAGCACACCTTCTATCGACCTAGCAGCTTTTTCAGCGGATTGGGTCTTCCATGTTGAAAAATGTTGGCATCTAATTGGTGCTCCGTGCAATTCCATGTGTCATGTCATGTGTATTGGAGACATAGTTCCAAGTTCCGATGGTTCACTGCAGTTCTGATCAGCCATAAAGTGATATACCCCCCCGAAGATTAACATAGCCCCTGAAAATTATCCATCTTAAAAGGAAACTGTCTTCCAACCATCATTTTTCTGGGGCTAATGTTAAACTTCGAGGGGTGTAAAATGTTCCAGGATTCGGTCGCGTTCAGTCGGGTTCTGCGAGTTGCTTTTGCCCTGGCTTAAAGCACCAGTCCTCCAAGCGGCTTTATGTGGATATTCCCCTCGGTTTCCTCTTCCTCAATGAAGCGACGAGAAAAAGAACTGGCCCCGGATTTATATAATATCCTATTTTTTTATCTATCTATTCACAAGATCCATGAAGATCTAAGGTCCTTATGAGGTGCATCATCGTACAGTTTCCAATGTATTTTGAGGATGTTCGCAGTTTGTAGGTGTTCACAGCTATTTCCTTTTTGCCTGCACGAGACAAGGTCAGGCTAAACCGTGGCACAACTGCGCCCCTGTCTAGCCTGACTTTTGTCTTGTGCAGCCGGCAAAAAGGAAAGTAGCAATGATCACGTGTTTGAGCACCACAAGTGCACGTTCAACATAGCAGCAACTCGGCCTAGAAAACCGATTAACCCAGCAGGACACAATGAAATTTTGAAGTGAAGCATTTTAATCGAATTGTTTGCCAAATGGATGAAGTACCAGCGCTCTAGTAGAGGCATTTGGAGACGGCGCTCCACCAGGGGGGGATCCGTCCAACCTGCAGAATCGCCGAATCAATGTTTCACCAGTTTTCTGACTGCGTCCCTTTTTATTGGTTGCTGAAATAGTGAAGCAATCAACCAAAAACCAATTACTGTAGCTCGCAGCACTTTGGTGGAAAAAAGATGGCGCGCTCCTGGATGTGGTAGAAGATGGTAGGACACAGACCTTGAATGAGAGAGACCGAGATGTCCTCTGAAAATTATGAAGCAGTTTTTTTTTGGCAATTCCAGTTATTTTAGGGCGGGAAACTTGTAATGTGATAGCATATATCATATCGGTGATAATTGATAATGTGTACGGAAAGCGTTTGGGTTTCGTTCCACACGGTAAAGGGTTCAAAAACTCGCTGAAGCCTTGATTATGTCGCATTCACTCAGGGGTCGCTGTTGCAAGAGTATGGTAGAATTTCCGGAATTAGATTAGATATCGATTTCATGAATTTCATGATTATGAATTCTGATTTACAGTTAGCAAAATTTAGATATGATGTTTCACAATGTCATTTGCCTTTTCCTCGTTCCTCCAAACATTGGATGATAAGAAGAGATGAGCCATTCACGTCGTCCTTTACGGGAATTTTTACAAAGAAAAACGG
>DF244387.1:9564-27512 GCA_000507305.1 Breviolum minutum Mf 1.05b.01 | reverse complement strand
CGTGGTGGGCGCACCACAGGGACAAGGCTCAGCTGCAGGGATGAAAAGGAAAGCCAAAATGGCTTCGAATTGCTGAAATCTAGTGTGGGCCCCTTGTATCCAATTAAATCTGAAAATCGCCCAGAATTTAGCAAAGACGCCAACTTCCAAGAAAGTCGCCCAAAAGGCAGAAACCTCCAAAACGGTCAAGTATAAGTGACATGTCGAGGATACAGGTATGTATGATTCAATGATGTTGAAATAAGCTTATTGAAACATAAGAAACACCTTCTTTTGCATATATGATACACCTATTATATCAAACATATCTAGTGATTAGTGTGCCTGTCCAGATACCATGCTTCATGGAATATATATTTATATCTGAAAACTCCAAAAGTACTAAACAAAAACACGTGTTGCTTCTTTTCTTTTCTCAAAAAAACTGGCGATGTTTTGAGTATAGTAAACCATTAGTTCACCCGCCGAAAACGTCCTTTGGATCCTTTGAAGCGGAACTACCAGTTAGGGCTTGAATTTCTGGCAGGATCGCGTGAAGGGCTTTCTTTTTTTTATTGTTTCTAAATATTGTAGAAATGTTCTTTGCTGGATGCAGTTCTTGATTTTGGATGATTTTGTAATAGATGCATGCATAATCATAGGATAAGTACATACTAGTACAATGATGTACAACATAGACGTGTATATTTGGCTACCCATGTATATATATGTATACATGTGTATATACAAAATATGTGATCATACGAGTGCCAGCGGCGGTGTGAAAGTGACCGAAGTTTGTCCCATTTCTTTGGAAGCCAAACATTTGAGGATTTTGAAGCTGAAGGAGATTGAAACTTTGCAGTGCCTGGACGTAATCTGACAACTCGGCTGGGATGGGCTGCGTTCATTTTTCCTCTGTTGTGTTAAAGGTTTTATAGTCTCCATTGTCACCTGCAGCAAGATGGAATTCCGAACTGGAAGCATGTCCCAATTTCTCCATCTCTTCATGGAGGATGATCTTTTTGGGATGACAGGGAACTGTTTGTGAACATATGTGAAGTTGAGAGTGGACCAACGATCAGGCGGCAAATGCGTGAGAAAACCGCGCTGACTTCAGATTTGACGATGAAGGTAGCACAGCAGACGAAGGATGGACATATGGGTGTGCTGCCGGTATTGTTGATAGACACGCTGATGGCAGTTCAAAGTTGGCAGATCGCTGATGGCATCTTCAAAACCGTTGGTGAATCATAGGATATTTCTTGATGATGTCAAGTTTTTCAAGATTGTATCCACTAAATATGTCACCCGTGAATCACCTTGAATGAAATTAGCCCATAGAGTCCTGCTGTTGGTGGTTGCCATAGCCTTTTTGATCAGGAGCTCTCAAGTTTAAAAATCTCCGAAGAGCAACATGCGTGCCTTGGAATGTGAAAGCTGGCCTGCTGATGATTTGCACTAATTTGCACAAGACTCATAATGGACACTCTGGTGACTCTGCTGTGGCTTTCCTTTGCTATTCCTTAACTTTAGGAAAGAGGCTGCGACTGCCCAGTCGCAATTAGAAGAGTTGCAGAAGGAGTTTCAAACGGCCAAGCAAGAGGCAGTCACAGCTGCTAACGACTTGGTCACAACCAGGCGGAACCGGTCCATTTGTCATTGTCATTTCTGGATGTTTTTGAGATGTGAGGCAAGATTTTGCAAAAAAAGGCTGTTGACAAGTTGCCAGGAATGTGCTGGAAGAGAAGCAGAAACAGATCCTTGAACTTGAAAAAATTGCAGAGCTTCAAATAGCTGAGGGTGAAAAGCTTCAAGGATTTGTGGGATATGGGACAAAAAGGCTGAAAGGTGTTTGGGGGTTCAGTAAGATGTACGTTAGTATTTGTTGGAGAGACTTGTTGATCGTATAGATTTGACTTGTGAATTTTGCTTGCATTTCACAATCTTGATCACAGACAGCGTTTGCAGTAACATGTGGCATGAAGTGCAGTCATGTCATTCCCTCGGCGTTTGATTCCAGCCGCAAAGATCCGTCGGGTGTCAAATACCGTGACAGTGACTTGATACCTGATGTGTTTTGGTTGAGGTGTTCAGAAGAAAGCATACAATTCGATAAATAGAATCATATTATAGATAATATACTGTAATATGTGTTTCTTGCAGACACCACCATCTACTGAATGATTTTTTAAGGAACATGACATTTGGAGACTTTCATCCAAAATGATCTCCCTGAATCTTCGCAGGACAAATGTTGCTTCTTGAAGCTGAAGATGAAATGAAATCCAAACGAATCTCTGAGATCCAAAACTTCCTTGCAGAAAAGATGCAGGAAGCTGTTTGGGTTTTTTTTCGAATCCAAACGACGCAATGTTTTTTTTTTAACTGTCTGTAAGTGGTAGAAGATTGCCAGCACTTTGGAGATTCATATTGCAAATTACTGTGTGTTGCATCAGATCATATGTATATAATGTATATTATAGATATATTATATATTTACTGCGATTCTTGCTGTACCTTTTCCTGACGGCAAAGTTGGCCATCATGTAGTTCAATAAGTTGAATGAGCTCATTGTACCAATTTTGGACGCAGCCATTGACCTCCACAGACAGTTGAAATGGAGGACCTGGATATTCTGAAGAAGGAGCTGTCACAAAGAGAGGTTGGTGATGTTTTGTCGTCTTGTATATGCTTGTTCTTTGTTTGCAGTCTCTAAATGAAAGACTGATGATTGATGTAGCCTAAATGTTTGATGTTATCGAAACAGATCATTGTTCAAATGTACCAAAGCGCTGCGATACTGGTAACGGTAGAGGTGTAAAAACTGTCACACTGAAACTGTTCGTTGCTTTTCACTTTACGTCGCCTTCACGCTCAGCCCATTCCAGGCGGAATTTGAAGAGCTTCAGGAACAGATGAGCAACTTAGTTTGATTGCTGTGGGAAGGGCGCTTTTCCCAAGGTTTGGCGTGATTTCCTAGATCGTTGGGATACCTCAATGCAACATATGGGTTTGTCTAAACTGCAGATCTCATCGACTTGGGCTGATCCAGTGCCAGGTAAGCTGCGACTGCTGGATGCACAAAAGATTCAACAGCTGGAGGAACTTCAGTTGCTTGGTTGCCCCAACACGACTGAGAAAATGCTGCTGAAGCAGCTGATGGTGATGATGAGGATGACAATGATGCTGACATTTGTGACTAGCATCTCTAAAAAGTAAAAAAGCATCCAGTCAGTAATTGGGAAGCTGTTAATATAGGTGCGCAAGCTGTTACTACACTTCCCTGGAATGTCTTCGTTGACTGAAGCCTGGCGAGAGATAGCGAGAGTTTTGGCCAAGTACAGTGCAGTAATTACTAGTGTAGGGCTAATAACGGCTAATATCCAGTAGCTCTCTAGTACGGATATTCTTCACATAAGATGTATGTATATAGTTTCTTCAAGTTTCTTGTGACTTAGGTTTCCGTTTTGATGTGGCATTTGCTTAGGAAATGGAAAAAGGGCTGCGAAGAAGCGAAAGAACGGCTCTTGAGTGGCAAGCTATCCAAAGTGAAACTGGAACTGTAGAAATGATGGGTTCATCGGATGTTCCCTTGAGTGCAAGAAAGGTGGATTCACCTCCGATCAAAAATCGATTTATAGCGGAGTTGCGTTTCAGGTATTTCTTTGGAACCATCCTGACCCGGAAAAGACAACACTTGTTGGCATTTGTTGACATTGTTGGACCCATTCATGGTGTGAGTCTAGTCTCCACGATTCACGGATAGTATTGTGGTGTCATTCATTGATATTCATTGTATTTGTCTCTTTGTGAGCAATTTTCGGGTTAGGATGGCCGTATAGAATGTTCCCAAAGCTGAATGGAACAAAAAACGTGCTGATGGTGGAGGCTTTGTGGCTTTGTGCATGTGGCCATTTTGATGAAGTTACCTTTGTTTGGTGCACCCTCAAGCATTTGTTGTGTGTTTTGCGCGGAAAATTGATCATTTTCTCACGCTGGATAGCGAGCAAAGTACAGTAATTTTATGCAAATTGATGCAATGTAAGTTGTATGGGCCGTATCGGATGGAGACCTCATTCATTTTCATTCATCCCAGTGCAAAGCTTGGCATGGTTGTAAGGCTGTGCTGACACTTCTGTTGCAAGTTGACGTGGCAAGTTCACTGCCAGGAACAAGAGAAACGCAGTGCTTCTGTTTCGTGATGAACTTAGCAGTTTATGACTTGCGGAGCACGGAAATCAGTGAACCTGAGAAACACGGCCCAGGTGGGAACGGAGTGTTACCGAAATTACAATGAATGGACCAATGCTATGCCCATGGTGAAATCTCTATTGGATCATGAGGGAAGCTGTTGAGATGCAATTGTGTTAACAAGGTCTTCCTCGTCATCGTCCACTTCGGAAGCCAAGAATGAAGGCAAGGGTAGAGAGAAGCATATTTGGTTCTATGATGGTTGGACTTGCATCATTGGGACACAAAATATCATAATACATGGCTATGACTACTCAGAATTATTAACCCCCCAAATGGTCACATAACTCACTCAATGCATGATGTCTGTGTTTGATTGACATGCTGCTCACATGGAGTCCAAGTGTCGTGACATTTGCACGATCAGTGGAGATGATCTATCCTCGGGCTAAGTTTGCTTATCTAGTCATCCTTATGGGGGCTTGTAGAATGCAACCGTGTTTCATATGTTATGCATTTCTTCCACTTTCCTTGTGTTGTTACTGTACGTGGTTTTGCTAAGATTACTTCCATCAAGCAGCCAAGTGATGCAAGTCAACATGGGCACCAGAATCTCATGATTGGGTGGGACTCATTGTTGTATCCAAACAGACATGCACATTCTGCAGCATAGCGAAGTCTATCTTTGCAACCTCCTCCTTCGTAATGCAATTTGTTCAAGCCATGAATATCAAAGAAGGAGCATTCTTGACTCTCTCTACAATGGAGCCAAGGCATGACTTGAGAAGCATTTCACTCAACACATCCACCACAACAAAGGCATTAGAAGACATGACATGCACAACATACACATGACATGCCCCCTCCACAGAATCCTGCAGCCATCCTTACTGCTTTTGGTGTGGCAATGGATAAGTCTTCGGCCTTGCAATTGACCAAGAGATGTTTGCCACACCTCGAAAGAAAAGGCCAGCATCGGTGAGGGAAAAGCTGAGGATACGAAATCATAAGTTTCATACTTGTTTATGGTTTAATTCTTCATCATGCCTCCCTTAGGCCCCTTCCCGCCGAAAGTATCGCTCCATTTGTTCGTTGATTCTCCCATGCTTTTTCCTTGGTCGGCATCTCTCCGAGGTCTTGGAAAAGTGACTGAGATTGAAAATGTGAAGCCAAGGAATCTGTTCCTTGATTCCTTGCAAGCAGTCTTGTTTTCAGATTCTTTGGAGATGAGGGGTCGGGTTCCATGGACTTGTCCAAAACTAATTTGAACGCCACCAGCCAAAGCTGTTTGCTCCCAGTTGTTTTCTGGTTTGGAATTGTGAACTCAACTTCAGAAACCTTTACTTCATTCATGTCGTTGTCTTGTGCTGCATGGTTCGTAATTCTCAAAAATTGTTCTTGTGTATGTTGGGGATTGGAAAGATATGGGTTCTGTAAATCATAGCAAAGTCACACAACATCACCCCGACTTGCTAAACTTTAGCAAGGTACTTTGCATTACTTTCCCAATGTTTCATGTCTTTTTCAGTGTTTTCCAGTTCGGTGAATTATTCTTCAAAGTGAAGCGCAACTAGCTTTTCTCTCAGCCGGACTGGTCCTTCAGGCAACCTGTGTGGACTGGCATGGGAAGTGTGGATGAAATTCAAGTTACTGGAAAGGGTGAGAGCATGTCGTTTGTGGTGAAGACAGTAGGTGCCTTGGTGCTGGGTGCTTGTTTTGGGAAGAGTTGAACATAGCTTTGATATGGCAGCACAGTCATGTCATGAATCTGTTGAACTCATTGCATCTAGCAACATAGTATACAGTATGCAAGACTTGAACCAATTGCAGCAAATGATATTTCAAATTAAAGCAACCACTTATTGTGCAGTGACCCGACCTATTGTGTTTGGTGTCGTTGTTGTTGTTGTTGTTGTTGTTGTTGTTGTTGTTGTCGTTTTTGTTGTTACTGTTTTGTTCTCGTTGTCGTTTTGTCCCTGCGACGACAACATGTTGTAAACAAGGGGTCCAAGACTTGACGAAACAAGTTCCCTGGTGGAGATGAGACAACGGCCCCGCCTCAGGAGCTAGCACATGCTAGAGCACCCCCTCCCCTTTGCCAACAGTGTGTCAAAGGCTCCCACAAGAAGCTGGACGACGAGCTGGCATTGGTGGACCACATGTCATACTATAATGAGGCCAAGTCACAACGGGTTTCAATGAAGTCATTTGAGTTTCATTGAGTGATTTGCCACAGTTTGTTCTTATTATCCGGAGATGACCTGACGCTTCTTGGTAGCCTTTCACCCCACCTGCAACTACCGGAGCAGTAATCAAAACCTAAGTACGTTTATGTATTTACTGCAATATATGTATGTATATATATATACGTATACATATTTGTCATATTTAATTCAAAGGTACACTAGACGGTACTCACACTACACGGGAATAGGCCATTTAACACACCATTGCATGGATCCCTATGAAATCCAGGACTTCATGGAATGTCTTCCCGGTGCTTCCGGGCGAACGCTAGGCCACCTTTTACGAGCAAGATCTCAGCGAACGGATTTGTGGAAACGGAGCTTTGTGTCCCAAACCGTTGCTGGTTGATCGTACCGAAGATGGAGAACTCACCATATGCTACTTGACACGTTTCAGAAGTTACAAACTTGGATCAAACTTGCAACTGATGCAGAATCTTCTGAAGTTTGGTAGGATCATCACACAAAAATTGTAGTTTGTAGGATTTTTGTTTCCTAAAGGTAGGGCAAACTTGTTTGATCTATTTGAAGCCAGCCAACACTTTGCTCACACAGCCATGAGGTATGACAAAGTTACCAGGAAGAGGTTTCTCACGCAGTCCCGAGCAGACGTGCCTCGGCGTTGGGGTGGGAAAATCCACCATTTCGAAGATGTGTTTTTTATTGGAAAGGTCCTTTAGCAAGTTATATTATAAAGTTAAACTGGGTGGTCGTTTCAAATATTTTTCATGTTTGCCCTCTACTTGGGGAAGTGATCCAATCTGACTAATATTTTTGAAATGGGTTGAAACCACCAACTAGTAAACCTCCAATGGCCTTAGTTCAGGGAGCTGCAGGGTTGGTGACTGGTGGTGACATTCCGACAAAGCCCAGACTCATGGAACTTCTCAACGTCAAGGTTAGAGGATGTTTGCTTGCCTGCACAGTAAAAGCTGTACCAATCAGTAGTTTAGGCACATCAGGCAAATTTTAATAGAAATTAGGGAATGTTACAATACGTACGACGTACGTCATACGTACTATACTATATCACAAGCTGTGTATATTTGTTTTGCACCTCCGCACTGTGATGTGTTTTTTGGAAAAAACGTATGAAACAGATTACCATTTCTGTCAAATCATTCTCCACCAAATCACTTGTTCAACCACTAACAAACCGTTTGAGGCGACACGCCTTGCAATGGCTGGCAAAGCTACATTCCATGTTTTGGGGAAGCGCAGCTGATGAAGCTGTAAAGTATGGATGCCCAGATATGTTGTTGCGCATGGTAGGCAAACAATGTGTGACCATCTCTTCTAATGATAGGCAAACAACATGCGATCACAGTTGAAGTTCAAACATATGTCTAAGTACTTTGCATACACGCAAACATTCATAAGATTTCCTAAGCATCCTATGAGGCTTTTCACACACGTTCCATAACGAGGTTGGGTGTGGCATCTCGTGCTTGCTTTTGGGATCTTACGCGGCGGCATATCGAGCTGCGACGAATGCCACAAGATGTTCTGCGATACGCGGCCAAAGGCATTGATGCCCGGCTTCAGGTCCAGCAACGAAGAGAATGAAGCGGATCTTTGTCACTTTGTGAATGATGACATCGGAAATGTGCTTATAATCCTATAAAATCTTATAGATTCATGATTCCCAGATACTTATAGTTTTTGAAATCATCTGTAAAACCTTTGAATGCCGGAGTTTGAAGTTGCAAAGATGTACTCAAAAAAATGTTACGTTCGAGTTGGAGAGGCAGACAAGATGCAGACGATGTGTCATGGCGACCCAAAAGGTGCCAACATTATGTTTGACGAAGAGCAAGGAATTTCGTTCTATGATTTCCAATGGTTTGGGAAAGCACCTCCTTCCAAGGAGCCAAACAAAATCAAACAAATCTACCTGAAGTTTTGGAAGTTTTGTTTCATCATTTACTGAGTTATGTTGTGATTTGAAATTTTCCCTGATGATACCTACTTGTAGGTAACATCACATTCGTTTTGCATGACCAAAAGTTGCTGATTTCGCCTTGAGTTGTGGTCAGGACCTTGCCTACTTCTTTGGTGTGGCAGCACATGGTCTGTCAAATGAAGAGAATGAGCGAGAACTGCTGAAGTTTTATCATGGCGAACTCTCCAAGCTTTTGGCTTCTAGGCTTTTAAGTGTGAGATGCACAAGATCACCAGCATGTTTGTACATTTACATATTATAGATACATAACTTATACATGCCTTTTGCACTAAAAAGGATGTGTGTGTTTGAAAAGTTGTGGGACCGACTTTGTCAGGGTTGGTTAACATGAGGTGTCCAATCGTGACAGACTTAGGAATCCAAATCTATTCCACCTCCGGACATCGAGTACCTGTGGAATTCTTATCATTTGGCTCTCTGTGATTTGGGCCGATGGATGGAGGGCAACTCATCTGAAATCCATCCATCTTTCTGTTTTTGGTGTTTGAGTTCCTACTTTTGTTTCAACAGAAGCGATCCAACAGGCCCGCAAATTCAACATTTATATACATTTATAATTTGTACTTCTACAAGTGACACAAGTTTCGTTGCATCGTCCCAAACATCCCGAAATGTCAGGTGGCTTTAGCTTTGGAAACACCCGATTGATCTTTGGACACGTGAAGGCTCTCACCAACGCATTAGCAGGTTTGGATTCTGAAGAGGCATGTCAGGAGCGATTCCTTGGAGCTTGAATCCTTGTTTTGTCAGTTTTCCAGGGTCCCAAACGCCAGGATGATCATTGTTTTGATATATTGATATGGTGTTATTTTTTTGAAAATGACTTGAAAGTTGCAGGAGAAGATCTTCGCACTCTACCCACCCTGAGAGGATGACTTTCATCCAAAATTGTTGATATTGTCGTTCCACTTCCGGGGACTCTCAACAATAGAGACATGTCTCCAAAGGAGACATGGGCTAAAGGGTGCTGGTCGTGTGGATTTGTTTGCAATTTTTGTGTCGACTCCGCAAAATTGTTTCAGAAGCGATTCAGAAGCAGGCTTGTCAAAGTGAAGGCACGTGCCTTCAGCAAAAAGTCACTTGACTTCCTGGCACAGGGAAAACTCATTGCATACCTGTATTTGTACAGATATTGTATGATTCTAGTGTTCGAAGTAGCAAGTCAACCGTCACAAAATCAGCTCCATTTGGCGCTTACTCCTTGTGTAGCTGCTGTTTGCTCAGCAAAATCTTGAAGCCAGGGCCACCCACAGTGCCACCAGAACCAGTCAGATGCTGAGATGGGAGTGATTCCGTTGCAGCCTTGCGAGTGAATCTGGACTAGTGCAAAAACCATGTTTTTCACACAGTTTTCCATCATTTGCTGGGTCTCTGATGGATTTACAATCCAAGATGGGATGCTTTTGAGGTATCAGGTTTGCAGGGTTTTCCAGTGTCAGTCCCGCAAGTGTGAGGTACCTGCTCCAGCTTGCCCAGAAACTTTGGGAGAAGGCCCATGTGAGGGACTTGCTGCTCACATTTTTTTGAAGTTGATAAGTTGCAGACTGTAAAAGCACCATGTTCTTCTACCATTGAGCTTGCATGAGGTTACTAGGTCTTCATATGTCTCTGACACGGACCCCCCAGGGTCACTCCTTTCGACGCATTTGTGGATCAGGTGAATTGGAGCTTGGCTTAATCTCTCCACCTGAGAAAGAGGATAATGAGGACATGGAATGATCAATTGTTTGTGACACACAAATCATGATTCAAAAAATCATGGTCGGTACCTAAGAGGTGTTTATGACTATGTATTGATTGGTGTTTCATGAATTTTACTGCTTGCAACAATCGATGCGGGTGATTTCAGGAGCATTCACCTCTGCAAGTGCCTCCTGGAATGGAATCGCCTGTCGCTTCACCGTCCGATGCACCCGGTTTTTGGTATTACGATGGTGTCAGGTGACAGAAAGCAAGAACTTTCCTTGGGTGTTTTTGTATGTTTTTGTTGTTGTCATTGGTAAGTGAATGATGTTGATGCTGTTCATGCAATTTCAACGATGAATTAATAAAGCATCGGTTTGGGCAAGTCAACTCACAATGTGACAATCTCATCCGACCAGTAAACAGTAGTTTCACCAAGGTCAGTGAGGTATTGAAGATTATGCGCGAGATATATTATTGTAGAACACCATGATTAAACTGACTATCCTCAAAATGTACCATGAAGTAATCGGTCATGGTCACCATCGACGGCAGTGTATTATGGAATTACTGGGTTTGTTAAGTAATCCTCACAACAGATGTGATGAAATCACCATCAACTGATCACTATCAATTATTTCTTAATCTTCACAAGTGGGTTTATTATGTAATCATCAACTTGGTTCGGAAGCCAAGGTCTCCAGATGCACATCCAGACGTCAGTCCGAGCGCGAGTGGCAGTGGATGGATGGTAGCATTTTCATATACGTACATGTACATATTAGACTGTCCATACACTTCGAAAGGCCGTCTAGAAAAACAGTTCGTTCTGACAAAGGCGATCTATTGCATAGAGGTTTCTTTGCACATGTTCAATTGAAGCAAGTTTATCATATTTTCGATTGTTCAATTCAATGCCAAATTCTACCCGAAAAATGATTGACGTTCTATGCTAAAAGAAACGAGAAATTGAAAATGAAAGAGGTGGATATGAGAGATGTGAGAGATATAAGGTTATTTTTTTGATGGGGTGAAAATCTGTGAAAACGAATAATATAGGTGGGCTAAACCCCATACGCTCCTGAACCCCCAACGCAGTCTATTTGGCATTTTCAACTCCACAATCGAGGCTGGAAGGAGATGCTGGAATTTCCAACTTATTGGTATATAAAATCAGCCCTGAAAGCTGCAAACTGGTGACTTTCCCGTGATTTACTTTGCCTCTGTTGAAAGTGGTGATTTCAGCCATCATTCCGGTTATTTTCCAGTTCCCTTCAGCTGAAAAATCATCCCCACATTGTGGGATATGGATCTCATGAGTGGTTTTGTTGGACATGCTTCCAAGGCCGGCTGAATAAGCCCACTAGCTGGGTGGAGGCTGGATGTGAGATCATGTGAGGAAGTAGTGTTCAAAATGCCATGGTCTACTGGAAAAGAATAATTATATACTTAGCAATTCAATGTTTCATCTTCAATGTGAGGCAATTAAAAATGTTTGGAAACAACATCAGTTGCTGTCAAAGTCCAGGAGTTTCTTTTATAACGCTATTCAAGATTCACCTTTGGAAATGATTCAGTCTGAGTCTGATGACTGCAGCCCCAAGGCAGGAGAACATGCAAGCCTGCTTGTGGTTGTAATGTACAACTTGTGTGATTTCAGTGTTTGCCTATTCTTGTGTAGATAATGGTGTTTAGTTTAGGAATCCTGGCCAGCATAGCATTATTTGGGGCAGCTAAATGATGTTAAACTCCACCCAGATGGTGATTGGACGTCTCAGGTTTGGATTCGGGCTTCACTTGACTTCACTGATGTTCTACTATGTGAAATCACCAGTAGGGAAATATGTTGGTTATTGAAACTGCGAGGATTCATTGAAGATGTGAAACTTACTCCAAGATTACTAGTCATATAGTGGTTAACTTATTGGAAACTTGAGGGCGTCAGGGTATCATTGAAAATTAAGTCCTGCCCTTTGGATATCATGAAATATCGCAAGGTAGAGGGTGAGACAATGGAGGAATTGCAAAGGGAGCTGGAGGCGATGTTCTGGTTTGGGAGGAGTCGATGTTCGACTGAAGGCGTATTGGAGGGAGAGTCAATAGCAATTGCAATGTGTGCAAGCGTTAATCATTCCATGTTTATCTATTTTGACTTTAAAGATTCAAATGATATCATGATATTCTGTATCTGTGAAACTCCGAAATGATGATCACTGGGGCCGCGTTTTTTTTAATTTTTGTTGATTTTGACCTCCCAAAAAATCAATGGATCCAATAGATTTAAGACCATCAGATGGGGCTTCCCTCGTTGATGTAAAACTGCTAAGCCTCCTGGATCCAGTCGGATCACTGCAGCATCCTGGATCACTCGTATCGGACCGTTGATGGGTCACAAGTTACTGGTGTCATCCAGCAAGACCAGTTGATCATTGGTAAACATATTCTCAGTATGGTTCAATTACATTGGGTAAGAAATTATCATTCAACACAGGGGAGTTGGCTGGATGACTTGCGACCCATCAACAGGATTACTTGACTTCTTAGTTTATATCAATTTCATAACAATCTCTCCAACTTCGTTCATCTTTTGTGGAACCGCGGCAAGGTGACATGTCAAAATAAGCCCTGTGCGTCAATCGCTACTCAGACTGATGAGCTGCCCACCACGGAGGACATGATGCGATAGGGGAGTAATGATGAACCACCAAATCAGTTGGGATGATGAACATCTATTTACACGCATGGGCATAAATGATATAATTGCGGCATAAAGATACATTGTAATATAGGCTATGTAGGTATATTATTATATACCACATATATATCATACAATCTAGATCACGTAGATATATATATATATATTATGTATATATATATATATATGTGTTTTATTAGAAGTGGTGAACACCGAAAGAGCACATCATGGGATTTTACCATATCAATTGGTTCACCCGATTTTGTCCATCAACAGTACATCTCAAGATGAGATACCGAGATACCTTCCAAAATTCTCAAGGAAATGATGGGCGTTAGCAGGAAACCCCAATGGATCCAAGGTTCTTCAAGTTAAAGATACACCCAATTTGGAGAGGAAAGATCGCTAAAGAGTTGGTTAAGGTATTGCAGGGTAGGGATTGATGTTTGACGCTTGAGTGTCTAAATTTGCTGATTGTTTGCCCCTTGATCTTATTGATATTCAGGATGTCAAGAGTGTGTGATGTCATGGAAAGGGTTGTTTCCGTGGCAGCTTTGGCTGACTGAAGATGAAACCGCATAATGAATCTTAGACAAGACATAGGAAGATAAACAGACAACCAGAACCAGACAGCTAACATGTTTGGCCCACCAGTACTGTCCCAAGACATGACAAAGTAGGCACTTGGTAGTACTATCTTGAAAGCCATGGAAATCCAACCCCTCCAGTCACTGGCGCAACCGGCGCGGGTGGCTAAGCAGTTTATTGGGACTCCAACTTCTGCACTACCGAGAGCTGAAGAACACAGCTGGAAGTGACTTTGCGGAATTGTTGGATGCACAGCCTTGTGACTTGTAATTCGAGAGGACATGAGAGGACCAAACTTTACGTGAGATTTTGATAGACTTGATTGCAGGAGTCCCAATTTTTTCTTTCACAGTTTCAGTCATTTGTCAAAGCCGTTAACATGATTGCAATCGATTCTGTATAGCCTCCACAAAGCCGTATACCCTCCCTGAAACTAACAGTTCGCCCCTGAAAATTGGTGCTTGGAAGACGATCCTTTCCATTTGGGATTTGATCCAATTTTTCCACTATTTTCCACTTATGGGTCCCGGAAAAAAAAACATTTTCAGGGGCGAACTGTTAGCTTCAGGGAGGGTACATGGCCAAGATATATGCACCGTCACCAAGGGTCGCCCAGCTGGCGAGCCTCGGTGCTGGAGCCGTGACGCTTCGGGCGTTCCGGTCACGACGAGGCCGAGGCCGGGGAGAGGTTTCCCGGCGAAAAGTGCTGCGGGGAGCGACCAAGGCTGCAGCTGTGGAGAAGGTGCCGGTGCCAGGGGATGAAAGTTGTGGCGGCCAAGCAGAGGTTTTTTTTGGAAATTTGTTCAAGCGATTTTTTGGCTAAGCTTGCCACTAAAAAAAGTTCAAAGATATAATAAGATACGTGACTCATATCAACTGATATGTGTTAAAATTAAAACATGTTTAAAACAGAATTGCAATATATGTATGGTATGTGATTGATGACCAGGAATATGGCATAGCGATGTAGATGCGCAGCTGGAATGTACTGTACAACCACAGCAGATGATAATCCCCGATCCCACACAATCCCACTACAAAGGCGAGGGTGAATATATGGCTAAGGATATCCCCCGAAATCACTGTACCAATACTAAATATGACCAATTTTGCATTCTATATGATACCGAAATTTTGAGCCATATCCCGTTTCTCTATACATTAAAGATAATCAAGACAATAGTAAATCTAGTGTAGTGACAATATCTTCATGATATATATAGTATATTCACTAATAAATGTATCATCCATGTTCAACTTGTCTTTGGTACCTGTACTCCTTAAGTCTTGAATCTCCGAACGTTGCCTCTATAATGCCAATGAGAACGACAGCTCCAAGGTTAAACCGCGAAAAGTGAAGGACTACATACTGTACTCCATTTGAATTATCATGCTGTTCCTGAATATGCATAAATACTATATATATATACATATTAGAATATATTATATGTAAATAGTTCAAGTTGAATACAAGAGTTCCAGAATTCAAAACATCAAACAAACCAAGTAAGGCAAGCTATAGACTGTAGTCCTTGAACCTCATCCACCATTGGTTCAACAGGAGGTCGGTCCAGCACCTCCATCAAAAAGGTACTCGTACGGTATGATAAGAACATGCTGCCAATATACCTTCTGTATATTTGGAGATATTTGGAGTAGAAAAATCCGGAAGAATACTATCTAAAATCTGAACATTCCAAGAGGATTTTTCTACATGAACAATACCGTTTGTATTGATGTTCCGGTATTTCAGGAGACTCCTTGGCTGGAAATTGCTGGCGCTGTTGGCTTGGCATTGCTGGATATTTTCAAAGGTCCACCAGAAGAGTCGACTGACACCTCTGCGCCGGGCCTGAAGGCAAATTGGGGCATTCCCGTTATTCTTCGATTGTTGCGGCATTGTTGTAAGATGGGAGAGGATGTTGCTATATGGAAGGGTTCTAGGGTTCAATGCTAAGTTTGGGGTGGTTCTATAATATGTATCTATTTTATTCTAGGTGCTCATGACCATGATAGGTATGTCAGACACCTGGCTGCACAAGGATGCAGAAGGTGACCAACAGATATCCGATGTTGGAAGGTTTTAAGAAACTCAAACAGGTACAACATGGTCCACGGTCACCACGTTTTCGCGTCCAGGAGATTGGAAAACCAGTAAAGGAAGCCTTGGCAAGTTGCACAGTGCAGGACAGCTTTTGTCAAGCTTTGAGGCTCCCAACGATTCCCCAACCGCTGGCACCGAATCTGCCAGGATGTCAGAAATGGTGAGACTCTGGAATCTTGGGCAATCTCGGGATAAATTTAAACTTTAAACATAGAGATTCGGAAGATGACGCAAGAAGTCTAGTGCGTTAGAGTACTTCAAACAAGGTATCATATATGTCAAGAAGGGTGAAAACTTACAACAACGTTCGCGCTTGCGTCTGCTGGTTTCGCCAAGACCTACATAGCTGCGTCAACCCGAGATGATGAAAGTGAGATTTCCCGAGGGCATCCTGTACCAACATCCCTGTTTGTTCTCTTGTATCATCATGACCGGTTTGAGACGACTTCCGTTCTCGCACAACTGTGATTCTTCAATACTCAATCAATTGATCTCAATTGTGGCATGTGCAAGATACACCGAGACTAGTAGAGATACAGTGACTATAGACCTAAGATGGCTGGTGGAGGGACAATAAATACATATAAATACTACTGTCGCGTATGCAGTCACGTGTATCACGTATATCATGATATATCTCAATTCTCCATGCTTCAATGATGTTCAACCAAGGATGCGTCCTCTCTATTGTCTTCGACGTCACCTCGGGGCATTTTCTTTGTGACACACTGGGGAGACTTTAACTCCTGGGAGGTAGCTCAGCAACTACGAACAGCCATACAGGCGACGGGCTTGTACCAGCTGGGATGCTAGAGCATGCTACAGGTTAATAATGTGGGAAGAACAAATCCATTATATCATCTTGGAAACTTCACGAGTGTCAACGTGTGGGATGACATTTTCTAGCAGGGTCTCTTAAGGAAAGCCTGCATAGAGAGAGAAAGAGAGAGAGAGAGAGAGAGCAAAGGATTAATGGAATTGGAGTTACATTCTCGTAAACATAATGGAACATACCTTGACCCTCCAAACCATCAACGACCATTCACCTCCAAAGATTTCTGTTTAGTTTCCCTCGTCTTCAATCTATTTGACTTTATTCCAATATTTTTAGCCATGTTGGCCAGTGTTGGTTGCCCAGCAGAGCAATAGAGGCCAAACGTCTTGCCGCGTCCTCCATCTGCGTGGTGGGTATCGGATCGCAAATTTCTGGTGCCAAATTTGCAGAGATGTTGGAGTTGCCTGAGGAGCTCAAGATTTTCACAGACCAGAGGTGTGAAAGCCGAGCAACCTATTGATGATTATTGATGCCAGCATCCTCAAATACTTGGAAGAAGGAAGTGGATTGTACCCCAAAGGAAAATGATTTATATATTTAAAGTGGTGGATATTCTTGGTATTGTTCTAGGATGATTGAATGATTAAATGATTCAGTATACGGTATGCGTCTCTGAACCAAGAGAGTTGCTAAGTCTTGATGAGTTTTGGATCGAGGATCGGAATCGTTGTTTGCATAAACTGCACCTGTTTCACCCACATGTTTCTGACCCACATTTGACACCAAAGCCATCAGAAAAAAAACAGAAAGTTTCCCAACGCTTTGCACAGCACCCAACGCCACGCAGTGGAAGCTGCTATTCTGCTTTGTGCTTCAGCCGCGGGGCCCTGCCGCAGTACTCAGAGCAGCTTAATCCATATCTCCGCCACTGGGACCTAAGTGAGGGGTGGATATTTGCGTTGTTTGACAGGATAAGGTGGGAAAGAGAAAGACTATCACTTGGAAAGGGCATGGTAATAGGTACTATAAAATGATAGAAAATATAGTCCAAGATAATAATATTTCCTAGTTTACGTATACCTGCGATCAAACGCTGCAAATCAGGTGTAACAGGTTGGTTGGTTTTGAACAAGTTTTGGTTGATATATATATATATATATATTAGGCACTGGTGACATGGAACTTTCAAGGACTGCGATTCTGGGGCCATCGAGTTCGAAGGCATATGACATAGGAAAATGTGGGCTCAAACCTCACTGAAGGTTGGCCGCATAGGGAAATGCACACAACATAGCAAGAGAAAAGGAATAGGAGAGTCAAGGAATAGTAGAGTAAAAGAAAAGAAGAGTCAAAGGAATAGTAGAGTAAAGGAATAGCAGAGTCAAAGAATAGTAGAGTAAAGCACCAGTAGAGCCAAAAACTAGTAGAGTAAAGGTAATAAAAGAGTCAAAGAAAAGACGAGTCAAAGGAACAGTAAAGGAAAAGTAGAGCCAAAGAATAGTAGCACCAAGGTGGGTTTCACAAGTCCTAAGCCACTATAGTGGATAGTCAAAGGAAGTTTAGCTGAGAAACTTCCGATATACGAACAACATCGCAGAGTAATAGAATTGCTGCGTAATAGTAGAGTCAAGTACAATCGCTGCGTAGTAGTAGAGTCAATTAGAATCACTGCGTAGTAGTAGAGTCAATTACAATCGCTGCGTAATAGTAGAGTCAATTT
>DF244386.1:13048-27472 GCA_000507305.1 Breviolum minutum Mf 1.05b.01 | reverse complement strand
ATCCGTGCTCATGCGAAGTATGAATCATGTCATGATGGGAGCAATGGCATGTATGGCATATTTATCCCTACATGTACCACAAAAATGAATCAAAAGTCATTATACATATATGCCACTACTTGCTGGATTCCTTGTGGGTGTTAACGTAACCTGCCATTTTGCTGCTAGCCACTAGCCGTTTGGCGTTCGCCTTCCACTCTTTTGGAGGACTTTTCGACTCTTTCATGGCTTGAGGCTTTTGGTGAAGGCCTGGAGGGGTTTGTCCCGATGTAGGAAGGGAGTAACGGTATCCGGACGGATGGATCAAAGGTGGATGGATCCGGTGGGGTGAAATAGGCCCAAAAAAAATCCCGTTTGCAAGTAGGTGAATGACATGTGAATGAATCCATTGATCATAACTGGGAGGTGGTTTCATTTTTTTATTTTTATCGCTCTTTGGGGAAGATTTCAAATTTGACAAATATTTTTCAGATGGGTTGAAACCACCAACTAGATAACCATTGATCCTAACTTCCTGGGACATCCAAGTAGTGACTTTGGAGGATTTGTTTGGCTCCGATGTATGGTATAAGGGCTTAGGGAACGATCACATATCCCACCTCACCTGGGGAAAAGGAAAATCATGGAAAATCAACTTCATTCAAGTGCTGGCTATGATCAGGGGTATGTGAGTTCAGGAGGGTAAGCCATTTAAACCCAAGATCCCAGCAATGTTGACCCATACTGGTTACGAAGGTTGTTATACAACCCCTATAACTTGCCTGATTATTGGGGTTCCACTTACCAACTAGTAAGGTCCCACCTTAAAGATGAATGAAACAAAGCCCCCTGCCGAGAAACGGATTCAAAATCCAACCGGGAGCCCACCAAAAGAAGTATGACTTAAATACTAAAGATCTCTATTTTGTATGGTGGAGTATCCAATTATATATAGTAAGTGTTTATATTTACCAAAAAAAAAAACACGGCTGGGGAAATAGAAAAAGATGGAAAAATGGAAACATCCGAAACCTCCCAGCAGCTTCGCTTCAAATCCAATCCCCATCCAGGCATGTCAATCCTTCTTGCCGTCTTTGGCTTGGTCCATGGTCTTACTGGGTGTCTTCATGTTTATGGGCTCCCTGATCATGGGAAACCTCTTGCAAGTGTGTCTCGCCGGATCCGAGAACTGGGGGATGGCAACTCAAATATTTTTTAATGTTCACCCCTACCTTGGGGAGATGATCCCATTTTGACTAATATTTTTCAAAGGGGTTGAAACCACCAACTAAAGAAAATCGCGGGATTTCAGGGATGTTTTACCCGCTGGGAAAATATGATGATCCAATTTGACTGACGTGACTTGCGCATATTTTTCATGATGGGTTGGTGAATTGGAGGATTGTAACCCCCATTTATAAACCGGCCATTTGGAAGGGTCCCACAACCCCAGTTAGGGGACAGGAACCAACCATGGTTATTGACCACTTACTAACTGCGATGATCCTCCAAGTAGGCTCCTTCAAGACCATCATTTCCTGCAAAACTCATCCTCGCCTGTTCGGTTTTTCCTTTCCATCTCTTTATGCGTGAGATTCAACACTCCCAAGTTGTGCTTGCAAGAGTTTTGGCTACCCTATGATATTGGGGGGAGCGATTTGGAGTCAGGGATGATCCGTATTTTCCTACTAAATGAGGAGCTAGGTTGAACCCCAGAATCCTCAAAATCCGAGGATAGTTGGAAATCTCTGAAATTTCGGAGTCATGTTCGCAAAAAGAAGTCCGCTAGCAGGGAAAGTTCATGAAAGTCGATTTTCAGGGAAATATCAACTTAGATGATAGAATATTCAAGAGGATAGGAACTAGGCTAAAAATATATGTAGGTAGGAATGAATTGCCTCCAGTTTGTATCTCAAGTGTTTCCAGTTTGCATTCAGTTGCACCATCTGTTGTACTATTTATGTAGTTGTCAGATGTTTTTGGTCGTCATTTTAGTTCCTATGAATTGCACATCATACCCCAACCAACCAGCAGCTTTCTTCTCGGTCGAGGTACTTTCTAGAGTTGTCTTTTCCAGTGGAAGAGAGGGAAGAGGTACCTTGGCGGTGTTTTGAAGCCCTTGTATGGTTGGGAAGGGTATCAAGGGACATGAAAGGTTGTACCCCTAATAGTGTGTAGCCATGGTATTTAGCTGGTGTTCTCGATGTTCTCGGATTCCCGATTCTTGGGGATTATAACCTATAAAATACCCACTGTTTGTAGGGCTTATACAGGGATTTCTCATAGGGGTACGTTGGTACCGGTACATCCAACAATCCCCCGAGGGTGTCTTGCTTCATGGCTGGAAACTAACGTAAGAGGAGATACTAGTGCAGCCCTCATGTTTGCCGGGTAGGGGGGCGTGTTTGTTGAACAGCTATATATGATTCTGTTCATGTTGAATCAACACGGAACCACTTGATTGATGCTCGGGAAGATGGCAGTCTTTAAGTGCCAGAGTTTTTGTAGAGAGAGTGAGTTTCCTTTGGGTAAACTAAGTCATCATCATATGTCATCACAGTTGGTTCAGAACTAGGTTGACCACTGCTCATTTCATGACCCTCCGGTACGAATCATTCTGATAGATATGGTGGGTTGAGTAGGTCCGGGATGAGAGAAGAACTGGCTGATGTTGTTTACCAAGGTGGCATGTATTTCATCGGCTAGTAGTACCATGTTCGTTGGAGTAGCGGCTTAGCCGTGTTGACAAAAGGAAGCACCTCAAAGCCATCAATCTGTCGAGTCTTTTTGGGTTTGCGCTTGGGGTTTCAACGGCCTTGCCCTAGTCATCCAAAAATTTCTGCAAAATATCTGGTGACAAAGTGTTTAGAGCCCCCGTGAGAAGCCGAACCTCAGGAGATGTTTTTTGGTGTTCAAGCACCTAACTCACCAGGTATTTGGAGGTCTAGGGGTTACAACTTTACAACTTCAAGGTCAGTCCTTGAGGTTTTGCCTCGAGAAAGCATTGTACCGTTTAACCATCGGTTTTGCCATATGTTTGTTTTCGTGATGGTTAGATCCTACCTGTTTAAGTTTCAAAAAAAACATATGCAACATATACCCATATGCTCCCGCTCCGTGTATATATTTCCCTACATATGGCTTAAATTTTTGGTACATGATGGTACATGTAGGTAAATATTCCATACATGGAGCATCTGGGATATGCAAAACAAGACCTTTGCAAACATGAACCTTCCTGTGGCCCAAAGATTCTTCTAAAGTTCACGATCCATACCATCCATGTATGGTATATTCAGCTACATTTGGTGGATATTTATTGTGTATCCGGTAAATACCATACATGGATGCTATGGGTGATGTTTCTTTTCTCTGTGGTGGTTTCAATGTTCACCGACTAGTTTTGTTTGGCCCTTCTTCTCCGTAATTGGCACATGTTCGAACTGCCCGCCGAGATCTGGCATTATTACGGCACAGCCTTCAGATCCGTCTGGACGCTCTACGAGTTCCTTGGGTTGAGAAGTTCCTTTCCAGGCATCCAAGTATAGCAGCATTAGCTGATACTATTTGGATGTTTCCGAAAATAGTGGTACCCCCAAATCATCCATTTTAATAGGGTTTTTAATTATAAACCATCCATTTTGGGGTACTCCTATTTTTGGAAACACCCATTTAGGAACAAAAACACCTACCCTCCCGGCACGGAAACCTACAACCCTTCATTTTTGGGAGGGAAATTTTCACCCATATTCTTATGGGACCCTTCAACCTTCATGGGGTCCAAGCCGGCAGGCGTTTTTTTTAAATGGCATTTTCTGCGGATATGCATCTATGCTTATAGGACCCTTATATAGGATGCTTGTAGATCTTGTAGGCTGTTTCCAGGATGCTTATAGGTTTTTAGGGAACTATTTGTAAACTTGTCCGTAAAGTATGAGCTATACACACTGATACTGTATAATTTACTTCATTGAAATCGGTTAAACATAACTCTAGGTGGTGGTTTCAAACGGTTATATGATATGCTTACCTCTACTTGTGGAAATGATTCAATTTGACCAGCAAAAATTTGATGGGTTAGAAACCACCAACTAGATAATTTTCATATTTTAGAAGGACATACTTCAATGACCTGTAACTAAACTTTAATTCAGGTGATGAGGTCGGTTTAAAGGATTGAATTTGACCCTCCACAAGATATGTTTGATCGAAATGTACCTGGTACCCTAAACAACCATGTTAAATGGATGTTTGATGAAACACCCATTTTTCATGTAAAGATTTCGATTCATCAAATTGAATCAATCATGTTAAAGTGGATGTTTAGGGTTCCAGGTTTATAAAACTCGTCATAGTTTTGCAATTTAAAGTATTATTTGAGGCCATCCATGTGAAGGTTTCCAGGGAACAATTATGTGACAACCTCAAAGGAACAAGATGCTGAAACCTTCCTTAGGTCTGAAAAAAAAAACATTGGCAAACCATACAAAAACAAGATGCAAAACTCTTGGAGATGGAGATAGATGAACAACAACCCCATATACTACTCCATTGAACTGGAATACTTATATACTACTACATTTACCATATAAATTTAAGCCATTCATGATGGGTCATATAGGTAGATATTCCAAGAAACACTTGGAGGATCATCCAATCTATAGGCAGTTTTTTGCCCCTATTCAAAACGCCATGAATGGCCATCATGAAGAATTTAATCATCACTTACATCCGTCCATCCTGGGATGATGCTTCCTTCCAAGGATCACCTTCGCAGGCCCCTGTTGGATCAAGTGGGTTGGGAGAGATGCAGCTCTTTTCGTGTTGGTGGTGGGGAGTGTAAAAGGAAAAGTACCTGCCTTTGGTAATATGTGTGTGTTTTTTTTTTGGGGGGGGGTGGGGAGGGGTGTGGCTGTGGGTTGCGGAAAGAAAGAAACAAAAAGGTGGCAGTAAGTAATAGTTAAGTATAGTAGATACTAGATACTATTTTTTTTGAAATCTTAACCACTCAGATTCCCTAGACATGTTTTAGATACCTTTTGAAGAGATGTTGAGACCCTGAAAATTTCACTACACGATGCTGGATCCTATATTTATGTTACTTTCATAGGGAATGGTGGTACTGTTGGGATGATACCCTAGCTGTTTAACGCCCCGCCCCGGGGAGCCATTTAAAAAGGGATGTACCCAATCGATACCTGCTATATAGGGTGTATTATGGGGGTTGATGATTAAGGGACCCCCATCCCAAGGTACCACCGTTTTCCCTATGTTACTTTTTTTGGGGGGGATAAAATGATAGATAAATGTAGGCAACTATTCCACACTCATGAAGCATTTCAAGGTCTACCCTCCCGGGAATTATTGGGAACTAACATATGTCCCAAGGCACTTTTGAGTGGATGATGTTCCTTAAATCCCAACATGTGATATGTTTGTTCCCTGGAGCTATGCCTATATTTCCCTCATAGTTTCCATAATTTCTACACCAAAAATGGGATGATGAAACCAGCAGTTTGCCAGGAAATTGGCCCACACGTGCTCGACCTGCACCATGGTTCAAGGAAGAAACAGCAAAGAGCTTTCACGACTTCGGTGGAACTGGTGGATGTAAGTGGCGTATATTAATAGAATATGTTGGTTGAGGTTGAGGATATCAAGTTATCAAATCAATTTGGCGTTTTATGTTTCATGTCACATCATATAAATTATAGCTAGTATATACATATATGACATATCATCATTTTATATCGTATGACATATCATATCGCAGTATATCATAGTATATTTGACATATTGATATATATATATATTGTATTTTCATATCTCTACATATATATGACCTTGAAACCCCGCGTCCACCTTCAGAGGACCTGCCTTTCCCGAGGTGATGGAAAAGGTGAGCCACTTGTTTGTGATTTTCTACTTTACCTATGTCACCATCATCGTGCCTTCTTTGCAGCAATCAGGAGGCCCCCCTGCAAAGGATAAGTTATGGGCTTTTGAAAAGGGACACATGAGCAATGAAAAACAACCTGGTTAATTGGGTTATTTAGGGGATTATACTATCCAAGTATATAGGGATTATGATGAACCATTATAAGGATCCTTATTAACCAACCAGTATAATGGAAAGTAGGAGGGCTTTTTACGTGGCTCACATGACTTTAGGAAGGAGTAGGAAGGTTCAAATGAACAAAATGTTGTGATATGATCTTTCTGTATGCATGAGAATTGGGAAGTCTTGTCGCAGGTGAGGTAGAAGGTGATGAAGGAACTCTGTCCTAGAGCCAACCTGAACCCCGAGAAAACCCTCAGGTTTTCGCTGTGCTGCGTGTAATTTCGGCGGTATTCTTAAAGGCGGGGAACACAGTCAGGAAGTTTGGAGGATGGAAGTCTTTTGGGAAACGGAGTGGGACGGTGTCACCACCACCACTCATGTCATATGTATCCTTATAATTACATCCAAATACCTCCTGAAAGTGTTTCAGGTATGTTTTGAGGGTCCAAATGCCTTCTCAAGAGGTGTTTGGATGTCTATGGCCTAGGGTATGTTTTCTTTAAAATTGCTTCCCCGAAGTTTAACATAGCCCTCGAACAAATTTATACCTTCCCAAAAGGAAAGTAGTCTTCCAACTGGAACCATGCATTTTCAGGGGCTATGTTAAACTTTGGGAGTGTATCTGGAATAAAACACTGCTGTCTGAATTCTTTCAAAAATGATCTGCACACGCCTTTGAAGATCCTTTTCCTATACGTCATCTCAGGCAAACCAGCCTGAAAAACCAATACCTGAAACCAAAGAAATCTTGCTTTTTCAGGCATGAAAACTGCACAACCTTGGCACACATGATAATTACATGAAACTACTAGGGCTTGTAACTCCATTTTTAACTCGTAGGGGGCCCACCTTGTAGGCTCCATTTCCTTGCAGTTGTTAGTCTCAAGATATATTTCATGAGCCCCTACAAAACATAGTCTGCTTCCTTGTCACACCATAACAGAAAAACCATGCCCCAAACGCAAAACTGCATGATTCTTGTTGGGGGAAGCTCCCAGCAACGAATACCTCACACTGTTGTTTTTGTCAATGCTGACTTTCTGGTGCATGTATTTTCTCAACTCCCAACCTCGGGCCCCTCCTTCTCGTCAGGATACATTAGATGCTGCTCACAATGATGAGGAGAATATGATGGTCATCAGTCAACAGCAAAAGAAGGATCGGGGTGGAGACAGTCGGGAGGGAGATTCGAACATCTGGATGGAGATTTGTTTTTTGTTGTGGAAGCACAACTGAAAAGATCCACATACACAGTAAACCAACCAAGTAGACAAAGAAACAAACAACTTTTGAAGGGTAGGAAGGTAGCTGTTCAGTTTTCTTTTGTGCATCAGTTTTTCTTGATAACTTGCAGAGTTATCTTTTTATTATCCCGGTTTCTTCCAACAAATGCCCAACAAAAACTCAGCAATTCCCTCGTCCTTGGCATGTTTCTTGTGGCTCCCCTAGCCTAGCAGAGTCCCAACATATCCCAAGTTCCATGTTGGTTTGGACTTGATGATCTTGGGAAAGTTCTCCATGGATTGTTTCTTGCTTCTGGATGCTTCTGGTATGTGGGCTTGGTAGCAAATATTATATATATACATATACATATACATATACATATATCCTCTACAAAATTGACAGGAAAAAATGCAGGGGTTATATGAGCAAAAGCCCAAAACCTTTTTTTTTGGGGGGGGTGGGTCCCATGTGAGGAGTACATCGAGAGATTGGAGAAGGTTTTCAGAACCTTGGATGAGTCCCTTGCCAGCGCAGTTTGTTTGAAGCTGACTTGCGCTTGCTGACGAGCAAATGATTTGAAGTCACCCCAAATCTAAATAGTGGTGTGTCTAGCGAATTACCCTTATGAAAAATCAACCTTATGTTCATCATTGCAATTTCAAGGCCATCAGGGTTGTGAAAATATTGCAAGCAACATCGATATTTGTGGCTAGTGGGAAGTTCCTGATATATCAGAGTCAAGGCCCTAGAATTATACTAAGTAACCCTACTTGGAGGATCATGGACAGTTGGTAAACCACTTACATGTCCTGGGGGTGATCCTCCAAGCATGTTGAGTCGTTGATAAGTTGGATCAACAAAATCTCCACCATTTCAATGAGTCACATAGATACCCCAAAAATTGCAATTTTCTTCGAGGCCGGAGATACTTTTTTCCAAACCACCGATTTGTTGCGTATCTATCTTAAATTTCCGGGGGTGGGGGGTCCCGGATTTTTGTAGCTTAAGTTTATTTTTTCCCAGGTAGAAGCTGCCCGCGCCTTGAGGTGTGGTGACGGTATGATCACTCAAAAACGCTTAGAGCAAATGCTCATGGAGCCTAAGGTCCCTTTCCGTTGGAACTGTTGGAAAGGGGTGTTTTTTTTAGCAAGCAAACAATATGGTGGTGCACGTGGATTAAACACAAGTACCCTCTTTGGTGAGATGTACTGGTACATCAGCAGTTATGCGAACATTAATCCATGTTTGTTTTCTGATTGTAGAGAGGTTTACCGTATCTCCATACTGCTAGTGCCAAGATGGAATTTAATTCATGAGTACCAAATGGGAGATGTGGGCTAAGCACACTGCTAGCATACTACTAATATAGGTTAAATGTTGATCTTGTGAAGGAGTTAGGATCCAGAATAGTTGGTGCAGATGAAAAAGTGGATATCCGCGAAAGTCGCGCAAAAGCTGAAGTGCCCAATCAAAGACCATTTCCCCACGAACTCGGGTCTAATAAGTCAAATTTCCCTTCATGTTCTATATGAAGTATCTCTAGCGGTGTTCCTGTATCCCAACCCCCTGTGAACGAAAATCGTGAGAAATAGTCGCGTGGGACTTGCCATCTACATAAGAGCCGTTAGTTTGTAGTTTGGGTGTCGGAACTGATTGATTAAAAGGTGAGCAAGGACACACGCATGTGTTTTCGCATGCTCCGCCGCGAAAGCTCGCGAAAGTGCTTTGTGTGAACCTGATGCCCACGAAAGCTATAATACACGTTGCGAAAGATGATGTGTTTTGAATTAAGATGTAAGAGGGTTTTCAACATAATGTTAATTTTGAGCATCCAAGTATAGGTACAACCTCGATAATCCACAGGTTCATCAGTACAGACTAGTGCAGACATAGGTTGTTAGGAAGAAACCCACGGACAGGTGCAGGTTCTCTTCAAAACTCTCGATGTTGACGTGACACTTGGCAGAACTGACCTGGGTTCGCTCGCATTCAAGGAAAGCTGTTTGTGGGTATCCTGGTACCTGACCATTGGCCCCAATGCTGCACAACCACTTAGTGAATTGCTGAATTCCTGTGCTTTTGGATGTTGTTCCAAGGACGGAAACTTCCGCTTTATTTCATCTTCTGGATGACGGTGATGGCGAGGCTACAAATCGGCTGAAGAAATCGATCGGAGTTGGTGAAATTTTTGGAAGCAAATGGATAGAAAACTTGGTTGATGAATTAAATCCATGAGTTCTATAATGTAGGTTGGGTTTATAGATGTAAGTATACTGTCTACACGTAAATATACTGTTTGTAAATCAACAGTACGGTATCCGAATCCCAAAACGTCAATGATTATTTGGCCCATCGTTTCATTGAAAATGAAACGCGCGTTAAAGCAGCTGGAGCAAAGTTTCGAAGCACCCAAAATTCACAGGCCTTCGTTTTCCCCACAAACGTCCCCTACCGGTATCACAGCTGTATACTGATATGCGAAGCATATTGAAGCATAGGGACAGCTGATGTAAATGGGGCCTTATCCGTTTGTTGGCCCCTGACCAATTCCACGCTGAACTGATGTTTTTTTCTGCGAAACGGTTTTTGGGGTGAGTGGGTGGAGCGGGAATTTAAAAATTGTTTTTTTCATGAACATAGTATATAATATATATACTACTTGAAAATGGATGGTTGGAAGACTAGCTTCCTTTTGGGAAGGTTTATTTTCAGGGGCTATGATATTTTTTTGGGATGGTGATCAAAACCATTGTTTTGCCCAAGGTCAACAAAACAACACCATTTGAGAATGAAATAATGTGGGATATCATTTGCCCTTCTCCCTTCTTGCCTGTTTCCCAAACCATTGAGGAGTAACGGCGTAACGGTTCCTATTTGGCACTTTGAATGTTAACATGTAACTTGTTGCCTGGTCAACTGAGTTGACGTCATCCCAAAAACTGATTCATGAGATTTTTTTCCAAGATTAAATTTCACAATCTAGGAGGTTAGTGAAAAATAATTTTCCCAATTTCATTCAACAATTTTTTGTTGGGCGGATTTTTCTCCATGCGGCATCGGACCACAAAAAAACATATAGTGTTAGACTCTGTAAATCTGGTTCCCGCCAAATTCAATTTGACAATTTTTGGGATACGCCAATTTAGCCGTCAGCTTTGAAGCCTGGAAAAAACACATCCCCCCCGCCCCACCCGAGATGAGAGACGACAGCATTGTTTTTCTATGTTAGCGTATATATTTTTCACCTGATTGGTTGGTTCATTTCCATGTTATTTTCAAAAACCAATTTTGAATTTGGGTTCTAAAAACATTGTGCATGCATTCAGCATCTGAACTTAAAAAAGCAGTGAACAGACTGAAGGGAGACAGACCAGGAAGGGGGATGGGTTTTTTGTTACCCAAACACAGGCCCAAACACTACAATTGCACCATGCCGTCATCGTCGAAGATTCCAGGTCACATTGGATGAATTTATAGATGGAATTCTTCGATGTAAAGGGCCAGCAAGGGCCATTGACCAGGCATCGTGGCAGCATCAAACATGGGGTTTTCCAGGTGGTGGCTTCATTTTTTGAATGTTCACCCTTACTTGGAGAAATGATCCAATTTGACTAATATTTTCAGATGGGTTCAAACAACCAACTAGTTTTTTCTGAAGGGAAAAGTGTTTAAATGGGTACTGATCGAAGATTGAATATCATTTTAATTCCAACAATTTTTCCTGACAATTGGTTGATTGATTGATTGGTTGGTTGGTTGGTTGGTCGGTTTGGTTTGTTTCACAAGCACCTGCTACTGACCCAGAATATTTTTCAAAGTATTTGTAAAGGGTATCCATTGCTGTTGGGTAGGAAGTATAGATAGTGAACTAGGTGATGTCATGACAAACTTACGGAGCATTTGCTCACGTATGACTCATGTGGTCAAAATGGGGATGATGGCATACACCCTGGAAGTTTTTCCCATGGCATTTGGGCACATGAAGCATATGTTTTTACTAAAGGAATCCACTGTTTTCCAAGGAGTCACCACAGGGTTCTACCAAGCTGTTCAACCAGCCCTAGCTGAGGTAGCGATGCATTCAGACATCAAACAATTGGATAAGAAATTGAGCAAGGCTCGTTTGGCGCGTTCGGGTTGGAGTTGAATGTGAGAATGCTTCGAAATTGTTTGAAGTGGGCATATAGGTGGCTGGTCGGTTTCATACAAGTTTTTTCAAGAAGTCATATTCGAATTGTAACCCTTGCAGCATCCAGAAACCAAAGAAAGCGGAGAGATTCCTTTTGGAAAGCATCCTTTTCCGTTCCTTAAGTTTGCCGAAAAGTCTTAGTGACATGCTCCAAGAAGCACCTTTGGTGACGCATTGTTTCTCCAGGAATTTTTGGAGGCATTCTATTGAAAGCCCTAAATCCTTGTGACGTTTCATTGTGAGTATCCCTTTTTTTCTCTGCTTTGTTCAGTCATCTTCACCCAAAAAACACCACCCAAAACGGGTTCAGGATCGCGCCGGTTCAAAGGGGTAACATTAACTCAATTTTTGAATCGAAAGGACCGAAAGGACCTTCCATTCTAGGCTTCATGCCGAAAATATATAGAGGACAAAGAGGTTCCAAGCAGCTAGATTCCATCCCATCAATGCCTAGCAGCGCGAGTATAACTCAAATGGCTTGTGTAAACACATGGCGACTCCATGTCATTCTAGGTGGTGGTTTCAACCATTTGTTATTTTTACACCTACCTGAAGAAATGATCACTAATGATCCAATTTGACGAATATTTTTCAGATGGGTTGAAAACACCAACTAGCATTAATTCCAATTCTAATGGATCTTCTCAGTTCTCACCCATCTGGATGGATGGAGCTCACAGATACCGTTTGTAAAGGAATCGTAGCTCGAAACAGCCAATAGAAGGCCACATCACACATGCAAGTAGGATACAATGAATACCCGTTTTTTGGGTTCTTACTTTTGAGTTGAGGTCGCTTCTTCATTTGATTGAAAGGTGATATTTGAATATATATATATATATATATTTGATACTTAGCTTTTTTCTTGTTCGTTTGATAGGATGCAGTCGATCGTCATTGACTCCACCACTTCAAGATAATTGCTTTATCTTTGTTTGGTATCATTTCACTTTTCTGTTTGTTTCTTTGGTCTTCTCCCAGGGCTTTGGCAAAAATCCGCTGGTTTTTTTTTCCTGTTTTTGTTGGGGGCCCGGGACGTGTTTCGGTCAAAGCCCCCGTGAGGTGATGAAAGCAGTCCGAGCGTCCAAATCGCGCACGAGGCCCGATAAATTTGATGACCCAGTCACTCGGATTCGACAAAAACCGGACTTGGTGGAAGCATCTTCCACCGGAAAGCATGGGAAGTTTCCCATAGGATTGATGTATGGTACAATTTATATATGTATATATACACACCTAGATTTGGTGGATTTTTATAGTACATGTAGGCAAATATACCATAATTACATGGATCCTATGGGTTTGAAACATTACCATCCCTGCAAACGGCATTTCCATCCATGAAAAATGGTGGTAAAGGTAGACGATCCTTTTGGAATATGGCCTATTTTCAGAGGTGAACTGTTAGTTTTAGGATGTTTTAGGGAAGTGTATTTCAGGCCAAATTCTTAGATGATCCATGCTGATCGCGATCAATGGTGAACCTATATGAGAATTTCATTTTATTTCAGAGGCTGCCAGCGGCTTCCCAGCCATCGACTTTATTTAACTTCCCGGATATCCAAAATGGTAGCCTTTTTCGCGTTTTTGTTGATTCCATCTTCGATGTGGAATTTGATGATAATTCCTGGAGCCGGGTTGTCACCATAATCCATGTTCAGAAATGTCCGAACCTCCTCTAAGGTGAGTAGCCCCTGTAAGTTACCTACATTTACCATAAGAATCAACCATTCATGTAGGTCGTAGGTAAATATATACCATTCCCAGTATCCCATGGGTTTCGGGAACCGTCATTGGCGATCGATGGAGTCCTCCTAAGGACTTGCATCATAGCCATGCAGAGCAACTAAAGGTCTTTCGTATGGGAGCTTTGGAAGGTCGACCTGCTGGTACCGCGAGGGAGGGAAGCCATGGAGTTTCGAGGTTTACTTAACGGATGTAATGTATATAGCTATAACTTTAACACGAGCTATATACTGGGTGGGGGCAACTCAAATATTTGTTATGTTCACCCCGAAAATTGGGGAAATGATCCACTTTGACGCATATTTTTCAGATGGGTTGAAAGTATCAACTAGTATATATCTGAGCCAGGGTTGGATGATTATTTAATTTATGCAAATTTTTAGTGATGTGGCATACTGTTTGTACTCTTTTTTGTGGATATTACCTGAGCCAGGGGTTGGATAATTAATTCACATGCTCAGGCAATTCCAGGTTGCTAAATTATTCTCATAGGTAGTAGTGTCATTTTTTGTTTTTACTTGTGACCCACTACTTTTTATTGCTGGTCAACCTACCTCCCCCAATGTACACCCCCCCCAAGAAGGGGCCCCGTCCTTATTAAGGCCTTATGAAAACTAAACTAAATCATTGGTTTCCCGTAATAGGGCCGGCTATGAATAGACCCGGCTATTTCTGAGGTTGCTACGATTTGGGAAATGATCCAATTTTATTTGCCCATGTTTTTTGGCGTTTCCTCCCCTCGCCTTTTTGGTCCAGTCGCGGGAGATAGTGGATTTCACCGGAAAGTGACACCAATGTGAGGTTCGGAGATGTTTTTTTTTTGGGGGGGGGGGTGGGGATGATGAGGGTGTTCCTCAGTCATCGTCATTGTTACCATCATTAACAAATTGTTGTTGCATGTTATTAGGCACGTGTTTTTACATGTTATTTCATGTTATTACACCTTATTACATGTTATCACCGCCATCGGCATCATAATTGTCATTGTCATTATCGGCGTCGGCGTCGTCGTCATCATCACCACCAACGTCGTCGTCATCATCATCATCATCATCATCATCATCATCATCATCACCACCATCATCATCATCATCACCGCCATCATCATCATCATCATCATCATCATCATCATCATCATCACCACCACGCATCATCATCATCATCATCATCATCATCATCATCATCATCATCATCATCATCATCATCATCATCATCATCATCATCA
>DF244386.1:0-13043 GCA_000507305.1 Breviolum minutum Mf 1.05b.01 | reverse complement strand
ACGTCATCATCATCATCATCATCATCATCATCATCATCATCACTCCATCATCATCATCATCACGTCCATCATCATCATCATCATCATCATCATCATCATCATCATCACTCACGCCATCATCATCATCATCATCATCATCATCATCATCATCATCATCATCATCATCATCATCATCATCATCATCATCATCATTCACATATTTCACATCTTTTCTATAACATATAGCGCAGATTGCTAGAATTTGCCATGAATTGCTTTCACCACGATGAACTATGAATGTTAGCGGACTCACGACATAGCTAGGAACCTCGCAGTTGAAAAAAGCTCACGAAACTGGATGTCTCGTTCCGAAGGTTGTTGGGATGGAAAGGTAAACTAAAAGATCAGGGTGTTAAGTTGACTCAATTGTGATCAATTGTGAGTTTCTTCGTCCGAACTAGACAATGATTCCAGGTTGAATATGTTGAATGATCGGGGGAATGACCTAAAGCTCAATTGTTCACGGACTTTCAGGTTGTTTTTTTAGCTAAGTTATACTTTTGGAAGAAATCCTGCATAACTTGGGATGTATGAAACCCTTTAAACAATATGATAAACTACCTAGTCACCGGTGCAGGATTTCTTCCATCAACAGTAGTTTGACCATACGCTTCTTAACAAAAGAAGCCTACACACCCATTCTCATCCAGTTGGACCTCCGATCTATAGAGTGGATCTTGTACACACTTGAGAAATCCTGGGCGCAACTTTACATCGGTTTCATCATTTCCCCGGAAAAAAAAACGTAATCCAAAAATGCTTTTCAAACTACCGAAGCTGGCAGGTCCACAATGGTGAGGACGGCGTTAGTTGGTATCATTGTGTCGTTTCCCTTCCGTGAAACGATTGGAACAACACAATCTTTCCAAAAAAAAGCATCGTGAAAGACATGGATATGGTCACAAATTGCACCGTTGCGACCAACTATGTCATCGAAAACATGCCAGAAATGGGTAGTTTTAATATTTCCGGCGTGATTGAATGATGTGTAAAGGAAATATTGTGCAACTTGCATGTATAGATCGATATTTTCTTGTGACTAAAATTATTTTGAATGGTGTTTCCCTCGGAACTTGCAAAAAATGGTTGGTCAAAGTTGCGTTTACCTGTATGCTAGTACGGAACCTCAAAGTATTCCCCCCTCGGAAGAAGAAACACATCTACCAAGTGGGCCATCTACCAGTTCTACATGGAGTTATAACCACTATAAATACTATAAGTAGGGTGATAACCCCACTGACCTATTCATGAGATATTCATAAGGCTAATTTATAGAGTTTTTAACTCTATATCTATAACGATGGGCTCCGGGGGCCCACCTTGTCCATAGCAAATATAAACATGGTGCTTTAGTCGTTTATTTTGCCAAGGTGTATTCACTTTGGATGTGATTTTCCGCCCCCAGTAATAGTGCTAAAGTCGAGGTTTAGGGACCGATCCTATATCCTAAAAATGTAAGGCCTTATGATCAGGGCTTATTAACCATTGGTTTCCCTTAATAAGGCCTTAGTAAATCCTTATTTCTGGGTGGGTGGTATCTTGGGGGGCTTGGTTGAATAGCCATAAATATGGTAACTATCCCTCATCTTCCAGTTCCCTATATATTTGGAACCAATGCCAATATATCAGGTAACGACCGACCCCTGGTTCCAAATACATAGGACTGGAAGATGAGGGATAATTTTGGTGGTCACTCTTACTGGGAGCGACAGCCAAGGAAACATCCCACAACAGTGGGCCCCTACTTCGCCGAAAAAAAACAACAGGTAACTCTTAGGTCCTATTACTGGAGTTATGGGCCCCTACTTATAACTGGTGTTGGGGTCCACCTTGTTTATACAGCTAGCAGCTAAAACCCATCTGCAACCTTTGCATTTTTTTTTGGATGCATCGCGATGCCACGATGTGCTTCTAGATGGATGCAAATTCAGCTGCCCGGTTCCACGCTGCAAACTCTAACCCCAGAGATGGGAGTCAGGGGAATCAAGCAGTTCCCAATTTGAGCAATGAAAACTAAACCATTATAAGGGATTATATAAGCGGGTATATAGGGTATATAAGTTATATAATATAACCACCATTTAGGGTATACGACTAGTTGTTTAGTGTATATAGGGGATGAAAAATGAAAAACTACCCAATTATGTGGGGATTATGTCATAAACCATGAAATAAGGATTCCTAAGAACCAAAGAGGATTGAATGGAAAGTAAGGCCTTTTTTTTTTTTCGTGCCTCATTTGCTCTTACGCCACCAATCAAAACAAAAACTACGCTCCCTGAAACGAACAGCTTCCACCTGAAAAAACACTTAGGAAATCCTATGCCCTTTGTTTTATGAATCATGAAATCGCCGTTTGTATGAATCACTGTTGCAGTCACCAGCCAGCATATGAAATGATTCGAATTGGGTCCACACATGTTCGATGTGGAATTGTTGGTGGCGAATTTTTCGCTTCTTATCTGTCAATGGAAGACTGATATCATATCACAGGAATCTACAGGGCACCCCTCAATGCCACCGCCAACCCAAGAAATAAGGCCCTAGTAAGGCCTAATTAGGGGACAAGGTTAATAGTTAATCTAAGATTCCCATGTTGCTGTTGATGGAAGAAATCCTGCATCACCTATAGGATTTTTGGCAAAACCCTGTACATAATGGGGTATACTACCATATCAGCTGGTGCAGGATTTCTTCCATCAACCGTATATTTAAGATCTTCTCCTCTAGGGCAAGCCTAGATTCCCATGATGAGTCTCTAGTCGCGTGTTCCGCTGAAAATATCAGGGAACCCAGCTTTGTATCATAGCCGTAGCACCGATCCTTGCAAGAGAAGTTGCAAAACCAATAGAAGTAAAGACAGTGCTTAGAGATAGTAACTGTATGAGTGAAGTCAAAAAGTGGTAAAGCAGTGAAGCATTCTATTACCCATACTATTATGCTCCTGATACTAAAACTAGGCGGTGGTAGTTTCATTTTTTTGATTTTCACACCTACTTGGAGAAATGATCGAATTTGACTATATAATGTGCTTCAAATGGGTTGAAACCACAAAGAACTTGTCACACATTCGAAGAAAGATATAGATACATAGTAGGTAAAAACGAATATAAAAGCCATGATAAACCAATACCATTTTTCATCTACTTTCCAGCTGGTAATATGTGTTTAGATCAATTGTTTCATAACTACTGTATTTTACATGCTGACCAATAATGTGCAATTAAGCAAGTTTTGTGTTGATGGCTTCTGTGAGCTTCGGTCCTTTCTTTCTGATGGAAAAACCAATGGGATGCGGTCTTTTCAAGCGGCGAAACATCACCGTCTCACCATGTTTTCACCTGAGCAGTCACCGAAACAAATCGCTGTTTCGTTAGTTTATTCTTGGTGATTTACTACCCAGTCATACAGAGATCTGAATACAGACATAACATAAGGATCTTTCTTCGCCAAATATCACACGAGTTTTGTTCCTGCTCACACGTCAGAAGTATCCAAAAAAGTGTGTCTTCGGACGTCTTTGGGTGTGGCGGAGAATGGTGGCCATGGAATATCATATGGAAGCTGGGCCCCTACCACTTATAAGTGGAGTTTTAACCACTACAAGTAGGGTTATAACCTCAGTTAGTTACCCATGTTTTTTTTAAAGGCCATCTATAGTCTTTTTTTCCACTCCACTTACACTTGGTATCCGGGGCTCACCTGGGAGCTGGGCGCTTTGGGTCAGACAAATGCGGATTTGGGTCCAGATCTTTCCGAAGGGATTTTTATGTTACGACAAATGTATGTTGATGGAAGAAATTCGGGGATAAAAACCACCTGGGATGCAAACGAAACCCGTCGTAAAGTATTATGTGGACATGGAAAAACCCAGTTGTGTGGGGATTTTACAAAACCATTATAAGGATCCCGGATCCCTGTTAAACAATCAGTACAATGGAAAGTGATAAGGGATTTTTTTCCTGGCTGATGCGGTTCGGTTCAACGGTTTCGCCGGGCCCCATCAAGTGACCCTCGAATTTATGAGCTGAGTAGACGGGGTTGTTTCCTTCAGATGTTTGATCTTTGTTCCTGTTGAATGTTACTTGAGAACTTCAAGATCTCCAACTTTCCATGTTTTGTTACGTTTTGTTGCTTCAGAATGGATTGAAAGATATTGAATCTTTTGAAAACCTTCACCACGGGACCAGGGGATGAAAAGACATATCCAACGGAAAACAATCAAAGAGCCGCCATCCGAAAATCCAAGCTTCAAATGACAACTGCTTCCAGTGCAGTGCAACTGCTGAGCAATGCAGCAATCCCCCCAAGGTAAATCTCCATTCCAAATCTCAGAGAAAAAAACAACGGCATGGCCGAGGCGATATCAAAAGACGCTTCGCATTTTGTGAGGCTATGAAAGGTCCCGAAAATCTCTTCAGCTAGATTCCTGCATGAGAGATGTATTTCAAACTTGATGGCGTCGCTTTTTGATGCTATCAGGCATGGACAACTCTGTTGTTTGAGGCCCAGTTTTTCCAAGATGTAAGACATGGTTAAGGCATGTATTAATCTGAAATCGTCCCCGAAATCGACACAGATTCGTTCAAGAAAAAAACTCAAGGCTTGCACAGCCACCAGAGTGACAGTTATGATGTAATCTCTCCTGTAGCTCCTCCAGAAATAGCCGGGTTTAATACCCAACCAATTTTTGGCAACATGCAAATCATTACCCATCCATGTATGGTATATATACCTACATTTACCATAAAAATCAACCTATGGGTTAGAAGTGCTGATTTGCCGGCATTATGCTTGAACGTTTGTGTACATCACGGTGCAACGTTGAACAGCCTAGGGGTCGATCTTTACATGTTAGCCAAGGATTCTCAAAGATGTTGCTCCGAAATGCTTGCAGTTCAAAAAGCATCCCTGGTTTTACAGTATTTTGGCAGGACGCAAGGTATATATATATATACCTGAAACCCTAAACATCCACTTTGAAATGATTGTTTTTGATTTGATGATTCCAAATCCTTCTATACATGAAAAATTGGTGTTTCACCATTTCCATCCATTAACACATGGTTGGTGTTCGTGTTCCATGAGGATATATTCAAGGTTGTCTATTGATGACGCTTACAGTATTACCTTTGAAGGTTTATTTTTCACTCGGGTCCCTTGGTTGTTTTTATAGCTCACAAGGATTGGGAACAGCACATCCTGTACATCATGGCGTAAAACTTGGATAGTGTTCGAACAGCTATGAACAGATGTCGGACCTTAATAGTGCTCTTGAATTTTGTCTCTGCACTATGATTACTTTTCCATATATATTTCCAAGATCATTATCAATTCATTCTCAAATCATTGCCACTTGTTTGCTTTGGTGGGTCCTCTTGCAGATGGCACCATGCCTACGATTCTTTGTGGTGCTTGGCCGATGGTCCTTGAAAAATCCAAGCCAATTTTTCTGGCTTGGGTCTTTTTGTTCCTCCATGTCCATGTTTCCAGAGGTACATGAAGGTACTGTTCAGGGTTGACTTCACCCCATTGGATTCATTACCTTTTGATTTATTGACGCCATAAACGGCCTTGGTCCGCACCTATTTGTACTACAAGGACAAAGTCTGACCAATAACTCCAACCGCCAAAAAATGAATGGATAGCTGTCTAAAGTTGTAAACCACCAACTAGACTATGGTTTTTGGAGTTGAACGTTGCTTTTATTGTTTGGCTCTGCGAGCAGTTGGTCGGAAAATTTCGTTGCGCAGCTCCACTCCTTGACACGAATTTGTACACGAGAGTCGTGTTTTGGGTGGTGCCCGCGCAATCGACACGACGTGTCGAAGGTGCTTTGGACTGAGCAGAAAAAGCAGATACAGCTGCATACACCTGATGAGGACATGGTTGCTGCTCAAACGGAGTTATCGTTGTGCAGTTTAATGTTTATGCCATGCTTGGAACTTCTTTACATCACTGAGCTACAAACTATACACGAGGCTACTTTATGATTTCTGAAGGTGTACTGTGTATTTCTAATTTACCTATATGATAAATATATATATATATATAGATATGTGTGCATATTGTGTACCTACCCCTGAGCAGCATCACAACCATCCCAACAAATGGCGGCCTGTGACTTTGCAATTGGAAAATCCAGATCCAAAGTATACTAAACTGATGTCCACTGAGGAGTGTTTTGCTTTTAGAATTAGAGTACTTGTCCGTGATGTCTATAATTACATTTAATGAAATGCGTTTATATGTATACCCCAAACAACTTCACTTTGCAGTTTGTTTGATAAGAACTACACTCTCATATATATCTTTATATATATACATATGATGAGGCCTGGTGATCTTCTTGTTTTCTTTGTTATCGTTGTTGTTGTACTAGTAGTTGTTGTCGTTGTACTTGTAGTACTTGTAGTACTTGTTCTTCTTGTTGTTGTTGTTACTTGTTGTTGTTGTTGTTGTTGTTGTTGTTGTTGTTGTTGTTGTTGTTGTTTGCTACCTCCACATGGTACTTTTACGTAAACTTACCTAGCTTCGACTGAATCGCGCAAGGCGGCGAGGCGATGGCGAATGATAGCAGTGAGGGTGGCTGATTGGCATACCCCCTGGAAGTTTAACATAGCCCCTGAAAAGCTACCTTCCCAATAGCAAAGTAGTCTTCCAACCACCATTTTTGAGGGGCTATGCGGCTACGTTAAACTTCGGGGTGGTAGTGTATTTATATATATATATATGAATTTCATGGAATCTTTACAAGTTTGAGGTTCCAAATTCTTTCAACGTTTGTAGTATTGTGTTTTTCCCCGGCACGTTGCAGCTCTGGAAAACCCATTATAAAGTCAAACAACTGTCCAATTGTTTGTGGAAGAAATCCTGCACCACCTGATCTAGATCAAAGTGGAAGATTCGACAAGGTGGGCCCCCACCAGTTATAAATGTGGTTATAAACATGATACATGATTAGGGTTGTAGCCCCAGTTACCCATCTATAAGATTTATAAGGCCATCTATAGGGGTTGTAACTCCATTTGTACCTAGTAGGGGGCGGCCCACCTTGTAGAATATCAACAGGATCTTTGTTCCATCTTTGTTGAAATGTCACCTGGAACCTGCCGGAAGAATTGTCATGTCTTGGGCGGAAAAACAAATTGCTCCAGTTGCTCTTGGGGTGGAAACACAACGGTGTCGATTGGGGTGAGACGGTGAGACTCAAAACAAAATGTTTCCATTTGTATGTCCTCCCATCATCATCATGGTTCATGCGATGGATGAAACCATACACCAAAACTTGTAAGAGAAAATGATAGAAAATGAGAATGATGGTCTCCGAGGGGGCAAATGTTTTAATTATAGGAAACTGTGAAAGATATTACTATTGACTCATTGACTGTATAATTTACAGTTTTCATGAAATGCACAGTGTTCTAATTCTCTTACACAGTATTAAACATTACCTGCTACAACAGTTTCCATGTTAATTCTCCAATTACTACTGTTGATGGAAGAAATCCTACACCACCTGGGATGTATAAAACCTTCTGAATAATGGGATGGCCAACTACCAACCTCAACTGGTTAGTCGGATTTCTGAACCATCACCAGTATTTACAGTGTTGTAGTACTTGGATGTCCCAGGAAGTTAGGATCAATGCTTAGTAAATGGGTTATATACAACCTACGTATAAATGGGGTATATTGGAGTTATAACCCATTGATCCTAACTTCCTGGGACATCCAAGCAGATGATGATGATGATGATGATGATGATGATGATGATGATGATGATGATGATACGGTGATTTACAGTGTTGTAGTAGGAACATGTTGCACCAGAAAATGCACGGAATAAATCTTCGCAGGAGCTCTTGAGCTTCATCCACAAGTACCAAGTGAAGGGCGTGGCGTCACTCGACACCGAATTACGGTTGGCCTTGGGGGAAGCTAACATAAAAAACGCGCAGAAGTTGGTAAGGACACGGGGGGTGCTTAAAAGGACAGCTATGTTTGGAGGGATCCAACTGATTCATGCAAATTGATGTGTTTTTTTTGAAATGTAATTTTGATGGATTTCGCGAAAGTTTGGGTCGGTGTCATATTTGAAGGGGTTGGGGTGAACAGAAGTTGTTTTTTTTTGGTAGGATTAAACGATGGTTGACCTGAAACAGATCATTTAAGTTGACATATCCTGCTGAAAAAGATGTGAATTGATATTGAACGGTTGGGATTTAGACACACCCACACGTTTTTTCTTATCGAAAAGGATGATTTTCAGGTCCCAACACTGTGCCTTTGAAACGTTTCAGTATACCTCTGTTCAATCTTTGCGAGAAGAGCGCTCGGCACTGCGTGGGAACATATGAAACATGTCCCAAAATTTGAAAGGGAACAGAATCTATCGAAACGAGACATTCCAAAGGCTCTAGAAACTACACCCCAAAAAATATCAAAAATCCTAACATAAGTTTGCTAAAAATACATCCAACACAACCTAGAACCAACAAACCTTTTTGTTGCATCAATGGTATTACCACGGTACAATTTGCTGTGGGTCGGCCAACTCACTTCAGCAGAGGTTACAGACCTTGAAGGCTTTACCCCCAGAGCAGCTGAAACAGATCATCGACGAGTTGGGGGCCCAAAGAATCCCAAGAAAAACAACGAAGGATGTCCAACTTATTGGGATGGTAGGAAACTGTTATTTTAAGATTGTGAGTTGATGTGAGTTGGGTTTGAAACTAATATATACATATAAATATGTGTATATTGTCAGTTATATTTATTTTTTGGGGGGGTATACAAATTTAGTTGTTTTTTTTGTTGCCCTGGCAAACAGGGACAAACCGGCAAACCTCGTTGTTTTTTCTAAAAAGCAAAAACATCCGGTGACATGACCCAACTAAGGGGTCACCAACTTCCAGCTTTAAACATCACCACGAGCCCGGCTTCAGGAGCAGAAAGTTGGTTAACCAGCGTTTGTTCAATCAGATCATGGGGCACGGGAAATGTACTGAACAAAAATGCACATGACATCGCACACTACACTAAATTGTTACATATTGTTACATACCATGCCAAATGTTACATCACCTACAATTTCCCACCCCAAAAAAAAACCTACTCCGTACTCCCCCGAAATTCAACCTGGAACCTGAAAATGATGGTTTCCAAAACGAATCTCCTTTTCCAATCTTTTCCAGGGACTTCGGACTTCAGGTTCCATGTTGAATTTCGGGGGTGTACCCCCTCCAAAGTCCATCCCATTTTTTCCTAACCTCCCCAAGGTTCCAACCCAAGAATGGGCCACGTGACGTGGACAAAGCATTGATGCAGAAGATCAACAGCGTAGGGTGCGCGTCGTCTCGTCTCTCATCTCCGCGAAGTCGCCTCGAAACGACGTTTTTTGGGGCGGTGGAAATTTTCGGCCGGAAGGAACACCCACGGGTTTTCAGGAAGGTGTGGAAAGTCCCATGAGTTTTTGTTGAAGCTTTTTGGGGGGGAAATTTATGCAGAGATTTCCTTGAACTTTTTTTTTTTGAAATAAAGCTCCTGGAAAACAAACTATAGGTGTTGTGCAGGGTTGCAGTGCCTTTTTTTGGGGGGGCAAAGTATGACATGACAGTTTTTTTCTGGGGCAACGGGCAAACTGTTAGTTTCAGGGAGGGTACCTCACACTCACACATGATGCAAATGTTGATGATGATTATTTCAGTTTGGATTGAGCAGGAGAATCTCTATATCGAGCAGAAGGTAATAGTCCAGGTATAGTTTCATGAAACAAGCGGATTAAATACACTCAACATAGAGTTGTTAGCGCCAACCTGTTCTCAACAGTATCTCAAACAATGGCATCTAAAACATTCTAAAACCACCGAAATTTCAAATACACTAATGCACTTTTCCAATCCTTTCCAGCAATGCCAGGAAAGCACAAAAGGAGAAAGTTGCTCCGTCAGGGTATCACAGGGATGTCGTTGTGACGTTTTTTCCCAGGGAGGATTTACGAAGAGCGATTGTGTAGCTAAAATCCTGAACCCAAATAGGGTCCATTTGGAGCTACCTGCGGATTTTGAAGCACAAAAAAAGGTGAATTTGGAGGCGGGAATCCGTAAACAAATGTGTTGACAATTTGGAGTGACATGTTTCTTTCATTTTCCGAAGCCATTGGCGAGCTGGGGAGTTGTTGGGGGCGATAAACCTGGGACCCAAAATGCATGAAACCTTTTCAATTTTTGAATCCACATGTTGGGTAGTGCTTCGCAAGACCTCCCAAGGCTTGTATATGCTTGTTGGATTATTTTCTTTTGGGAGGAGATTCCTATGGAATCAATCTTTTGAACATTGCTCTTGGGTGTTTGTTCCAGGATGACTTCCTGCCAGGAATTTTCCATTACATAATAAGGATGAACAAGTTGATATTGTTGTTGTTTGAATGGGACTTGGGTGAAACGATGAAATGGCTTGGAACGAATCTTATGGTGAGCCAAGCGCATAGGATGACGGTTCCGTGGGTGGAGGCCATTCAATGGACTCCTGACGTACCAAAAGCCCCTAGAGTTAAGCGGATCGTGCCTCTCAAGGCAAAAAAAAAACACATCACAACTATCCCAGTGAAACCACTTTTATTTGTATCCGCTCATTTTAGGAAAAATAATTGAGGGCGCCATGCACCCAGTAACAGGACTACATTTTTAGGATCAGAGATCCCACACTTAAACCTTCATTTTCCACTGGTATCCCGGCAGTGAATGGAAATCCTGAAGCACATGCTTTAAAAGTCAAAGACCATTAAAAGTCTAGTCCCCTCAAAACCCTTACAAAACCAATGTTCTTTAGAGAAATGCCATTTGTTAGAAAATAGTCAACTTGGACTTCCAGGGCTTACATATCTCTGCATGACACCATGGGTCCAAGGGATTTTCCATTACATCCGCACCCAGGTCTCAGAAATTACGATCCAACGAGGACAGTGGAAAGTGATTGGAAGAAAACAATGGCTGAAGGTTTCATGCCTTTCCTTGGTGGTCCCCCAAATCCTTTATGGTAAATATATCGTTGGTTCCATGGATGCGTAGATGGGTCATGTGATCATGTCATGTCCCCATTGAGAGGTGCTTGGATTTTCTTGGCGGATCAGGACGTTCCAAAGGACAAGGCAAAACCTAAGGTCGGAGCCGTCGAATAAAACCACCGGAGCAGTTTTTGGGATGTGATTCGTGAGATTTTTTTCAACATCCCAACTGTTGTTGTCCGAGATGCTGCTGAATTTCAGGTCAACATTGTGTTTTTCACAATGTTTTTTGTTGGGTTTTTTGTTTCCATATTTTTCAGGGTTGCAGGATACTTCCTGAAATCTGAAATCTTCGTAACATATTGTCAGATTGAACTGGAGTTGGATTTATTTTCGGGGGTATCTCAATGTTGAGTGATGTTTTGATTTTAGGAAATATTTGCTGAGACTCCCGCGTTTGGACCCTCCTTTCTTCAACCCCTTTATACAACACCTGATCCACGATTCATGATTCTTGAATGGAAGGCGTAAATATACAAACAAATACAAACATACGTACAGTAGATTAACATATTTACACAGAGAGAGAGAGAGAGAGACAGAGTTTGAAATATATACTATTTTANATATTACACAGAGAGAGAGAGAGAGAGACAGAGTTTGAAATATATACTTATTTTAATCTTAGTTTATTTTTTTCATTGTTTGGATTTATGTATTTGTATTATACATATGCCTATTAGAGCGTATATGATGTTTACTTAATTTACTTTCAATGCTACTAGCTACACCGGGCAGTCTATTGCCGGCTGCCACAGGTGAGCAAAGCCGAGACCAAGTCCATCAGTACTCCAAGTCAACCCACCCCGTCGCTCGCATGAACTGCCCGAAAAAGAGGGAATTCCCATCCCAAAGGATCCATGGGAATGGTATATTTACTTACATGAATGGCTTAAATTTATGGTTTTCATGTAGGTAAATATTCCGTTCGTCCCATGGAGCCTACCTTTTCAGGTTGACTTGGTATGGCAAGGGCCACAAAAAATGCGGGTTTGATACATAAGCTTTGCGGCGAAACCAGCTTGATTTTCTGGTGGTCAATAGGTTTTAGTTTGAGGTAAGCCCGGTAAGCTTGCTTAACTGGTTCGATTCCATGTTTCCAGGCACTCAATGTCTAGCATATGTACCTATACATTTACCATAAACATTGACCAAATGTAGGTTAATATACCATACATTGAGCATCTGGGATATTCCATGTTTCCATGTAGTCCAATTTTGGTCGTAACAAACAAATTTTAGACCTGGAAGTTACCCTCTAAGACATCCAAGGCCGATAGGGACCGGCCCATAAAACTTTAAAAAAACGATGAAATAATAACCCTTACCCTCAGCATCCATGTATGGTATATTTACTTACATTTACCATAAAAATCAACCATTCATGTAGGTTAAATATACCAGTCCCATGGATGGTATGGGTTTAAGTAACCAATTGTTTAAGGCCGTGGTTTCAAATAATTTTTATGTTCATCCCTACCTGGGGAATTGATCCAATTTGAGGAGCATATTTTTTTCAAATGGGTGGCTCAACCACCAACCAGCCAATTGTTTAAGGCCATTTATTAGGGGGCAATACTATACCAATGCTTCATGGCTGGTCAAACCTACACCCAATACACTCTAGTAAACTAACATAGCTGGCTGGAAAATGGACCCGAAATGAAGATGTATTTCCTATTGGAAATGGGGATATTCCAGCCAGCTATGTGATCGTTTACCAGAAGGTACTTCATGGCTGGTCAAACCTAATCCCCCCGTCACCCCTTCACCGCGACGAAACCGAACCGCCCGCCTCCCCAAGGCCCGAAGTGATGATTGAAAAAAGTCCCGTTTCACCGCCTGTGATGCCGAAGAAACCACAGGTGGGGGACCTTGGGACTCAGATTTTTTGGGGGTGTTTTTTTGGTGGGCTTGGGGGATTTTTATTTTTTTT
>DF244385.1:4753-18598 GCA_000507305.1 Breviolum minutum Mf 1.05b.01 | reverse complement strand
TTGAGCATTTTTAAAAGTTCGTAACTCGGAAGTTTCTCATCCAAACTTCCTTTGATTATCAATATTTATCTATATTCATATTCATCCACTTGCCATGCTTTCCACGTTTTGTTGGGTTCCGCATCATAGCCGGTGCAACGCAACCAACCAGCTACCAGGCTTTGCGAAAAAGCCAAGTCTGCAGCTAAGGATTTTCCATGTACAAGAGGTTGGAAATAGAGTTGCCACATCAGCAAGTAGCTCCTTTCTCATTGATTTTCATGCCTCAAGTGCCTCATTTTTTTTACCTAGAAGAATGCGACAGCCTTCACTCCCCATTTGTGACCAAGGCTCCAACCTCTTCTGCCTCAGTCTTTTGCAATCATATGGTCCGTCACTTAAAGAATATCATTATATGGTATAATATGGTGCATGTGGTCAAATCATAATGGTCATGTGAAGAACTCGAAAGAGTCAGTATGAGTACATCAGTTTAAAGGCCACAGCTTGTTTTAAGCTCTTATCTACCCACAACCGAAGACCCATGGTGCTAGCTGTAGAGTCTCAAGATTGCGTTCAGATTGTCCACTGGCACATGTCACATCATGTTACTCATGTTGATCCTTCGCAGTGATTCTCTTGAAACGTTCTTTCATCCTGAGGGCATTGTTGTGGGCATCGACGGGCCTGCTTTGTTTATCGATCAGGATATGCTGGGGTGGTACTGGGTTGAAGTTGAAGGCAAAAATCAGGAAGACACAGGAAAAGAGGGCATAAACTTTGAATTTATCTACCAACCATGATTGTTTTTCTTGTGTGCTACGTTTCAAAGGCTGGAAGAGTCAAAAGCCCTGAAATACAGGCACAGGTATTTGCGATATTTTGCGACGCTTCTGTTTGTTTGAATCATCTGGCACATTTGGGAGCGTTTTAGGAAATATGGCACAAGGTTTTTTGCTTTTAAGCCTGGCAATTGGAGACATAGCAAAGAAGGACCTGTTGCGTGGAGCATCCTGGCCATCTGTTGGCTTTGGCTCGCCATCTCTGTGCACAGCCGGTGCCTCGAAGATATCGCATGCTTCAGCAAAACGTCGATGAAAGGTGCTTCCTTTGGGAAGACCTTGGGTAATGATTAAGAGTCCAAAATATTCGGCATCTCCATATCGTCTTCATATACTACATCATGCGCAAGTTCCTCCTGAACAATTTGCTTCCCGACAGTGATAGTGAGATACACTGATGGTCAGTTAGTCAGATAGTCAATGAGCCAATGCAAGGCGTATACTGTCCTAATATCATGGTAGAGTGATGTGTTCGCAATACATGGCAATACATTGCAATACTGATTCTTTTGTGTTTTTGAGCCTAGGCTGGAACTGATTTTGTGGTGCGGAACATCGAGGCTTTGAAGTGCAAGTCCTTGACACCAATATGCACCAATGCTTTCAGTTTCAACATGTTTCAACTTTGATATCCAATCCGTGATATCCAATGATCGCTTGCAACATGCCAGGTTTGGCATTGGAGTTCTTAGTCAGAATGCTTTGAGGGCTCAGCCCACAAGAATGGAAGCTAAAAGAGTCGAGAATGATGGAGTCCTACTTACTTCCATTTACTACTGTACGTGTTTGTTTGCTGTCTTCATAAATTGTGCCTACATACTATTTATATACATATATATATATAGCATAGACATGCATAGACTGGTTTGTGGAAGAGGCAACAGATTGATTTGCTTTTTTGGAATTGAATACAAGATTATATTCAGACCCGCAATGCGTGCTGAATTTTCTAGTGTACCCGGTAAACTAGCCGGCGTTTTCCTGCTGATCGGCTCCTGCTTCGATATTGAAGTGAAGTGGAGCAACGACATTTTCTAAATCAATGGGCTCCACAACTTGACATTTTTCTTTCAGTTGCACTGATTGGTTATTACATTTGATACTATATATTTATATTAGTTGTTTTCTTCTCATTTGATGCCACAAGTTGAGAGCCCATGGTTTTAGGAACTGTTGGTGGCGAAGAACCTCCCAAATGGCCCCAAAAAGATGTGCACAGCTTGAGCTAAAGATTCCGAAGCAGTGCATCGTGCATGCTTGGGGCGTCGACACAACTCCCAACCCACAAAAGCAACGATGTCAACGATTGACAAGATATGCAAAGGTGGACAAACCGTTGCTTGCGAGGAAGCGTACTGTCGTACATCTATCCAGTGCTGTCCAGAAGCATTAAAATCTGTTGGCTGGGTGTCCAGCTCCGATAGCTTCTAACCTCCGACACTCAGCACTGACAATTCCAACCGCGGCTGGTAAGAGAGGCTGCTGCATTCCAGTGCTGTCATGTTGTCATCATTGCGGTTTGATACTCTGCTGGGCAGATGCTCACCATGGATAGCCATGCATAGCTGCATATCAAAAGTCCACTTCGATCACTTCTGCGGATGCACTCTTCCAGCATTCAGCAATGATATGCAATGATTTGATTGTTTAGCAAGAAAATACAAGCAGCTTCGCAACAAACCGTAGTCTGCAATTGCATGCAATTGCTTATTAAAGCAGAGATTCCCCCACCATCTGCGTTTTTCAAAGCACAAGGTTCTCAAGGCTCAAAATGTCGTCTTTGCGTAGGGATGGCTCGGGATGAGAGTTGCCACACTCGTTACTGAAACTGGAAGAAATTCACTCGTTACTGGGGCGTAAAGTTTGTGCCTGGTCCTTCGCAGAGTCCCATGTTGGTAGCAGAGGTGCATCGCATCCACCAATTACTATAAAGTGCCCTTGATCATGCTGACAAAGTGTACCGTTATCAAAATGGAAAAAACTGATCTGATACTTTGGCGTGCTTTGTAAATTGATCATGGGAACATGGAGCATTTTCACACAGGGTATTATCCTCCATATGCTGCAATCTGTTGAACGTCCTCTGGGGCAACTTGAACTCCCAAACGTTCCGCAACCATGTTGACGACGAGTCTCGTGTTTTCTCCCTGTTCCTTACATCGAAGAAAGGTGATGCGAGCAGCCAGAATTGCATGAACAACTGCGATGCGCTGCCTATTTGATCTGTTTCCTATACAAGCCCATTGCCCCTACTGACACGAGTGGTTCCAAACAAAAGCGAGGGTCGCCCATGAGCTTACGAATGGCAGGGTGCAAGTATCTCGAATGTGCCGACCAGCTGAAGCGATGGCAGTGTTGGACGACTTTCTGAACAAATTGCGCCGAGATACGCAATATCGCTTTGCAGTTGGATGCAGCAAAAAGAATGCAAAAAGATAGTTCTCAAATTTTCTCAAATATCTAATCTAGTGTTATTTTGGTGGAGCTGCTTCGCCGAATGCAGACCGTAAAGAGTTGTCCGTGAATCACATGCGGTGTGCAAGCACCCAGGCCGCAGGCCGCCACTTTTCGCCACCAACAACTTCCGAACATTTCGGAGTGGCAAGGCTAAACACGAGCATGCCAGACAGACGGCGGCTACCTCCAAGTCATTCCAATTTGATATCGCGAGCTGGTTTGGCCGTGACGGGCGTATATGGGGTCATGCCATCGGACTATCTAGCATTGATTAACCCGCAGCTTCCGGCTACCTACTAGTGCTTGAAACAGTGTTGCTTGTCAGGCCTTGCAAACCGTACAAGGCTGCAATGCTAAGTGGATTGATTCCAACGCACATATTCTGAGCTGGAATCTTGTCGTTGACAGGTTTAACTCTCACAAGTGATCAAGCTCCAGGAAAGGCGACCATGAAGCTAGGTTTTGCTGCATCCTTTTTCCTGTGTGTGTGTGTGTGCGTGCGCGCCTTTGGGTTGATGCGCTGGCCTTTTCGCATGCAATTGTTGCATGGAAGGCTTGCCGTGTCCTGAATTAGCGACGGCGTGCGATACTTTTTCCTTGCTACTCTGCTGTCTTTGTTTCTTTCTTTCCACTTTTGGCTAGGAGATATTCAGATTTTGGTCGAGCCGGCCCACATGCCGTCACGGACTTCACAGTCATAGCCACGGGTGAGAAGAAAATTAGGACTTCGATCGCGATAGGGAATGGCTTCCAGCTAGCCATCGACACTACTTTGGTGTCACCCTGCAAGATGCTAAATGAACGCAAGGTATACAACGAGTGCCAATCCAAATCTGCAAAAACATGCAACTAGAATGGCGCGATGGGGGCGAATTTGACTCCCCACCTGCCAATCACAAAGCCATCACGGGCCAGGGCCCCGATCAGGTTGTGTTGCGCTGGCAGAAGGCAAATGTGGGTCCAAGATAGTCAACACAACCCTATAGGCTCAAGACATATCCTTGTCATGCACCACGTTGGATGCAAAATGTTTCGACATTCACCACTGAACCCGTTTGATCCCGATACGTCGCATGGCGGAATTGCAAATAACATCAAATACATCAAATAACCAGGTTCGACGCCCTGCGCGCTCACGCCAATGCTGAAGCAAGGTGTCCTCACTGCCGAGGTTCCATGCCTGTGATTGGAACGTGAACCTAAGAAGGAGAAGAAAAGAAAGAAGAAGAAGAAGAAGAAGCAGAAACTGATGCTGAACGAGAACATAGAAGAGAGCTGGGAGATCGGCTTCTCCTCGCCCAGGAAAACATCCAATGACACCGGTGCACAGTCACCACAGTCTAACCTCTTCCATACGCCGCAAGAAAGAAGAGAGTATGGCTACATTCGTGGTGGCCTGTTCCAGAACCATCGTCTAAGCCAAAACAAGGGAGCGGTCATCCCATGCCAGCACCCACCGTACCACACGAGGTCAACTTGGAATTCGATCCTGACAGCTATAGGCACTGAGCAGGAGAGAAATCTCGCATGCGACTTTCCACTCGAGCAGGCACGGAAGCAATCGTCCGCGCACTCACGTCCGCTAATGAGACCAACCCAAGCTACACTTTTATTATACTGGTACAATCTTATTATATCATATACCTGTACCATGCTGTACCATTATATTCTATCCGCCAACGGAATCGGAGCATACAACTACGACCAAGCCAATGTCTTTGTCCGCAAATTTTCTGCTACAACGGCGAAGCCAATCACCCAAAAGAAAGCGAGCGAACAAGGAGACCGGCCCGTCGGCTCTACACTCCTCAAGGCAAAGGCAAAAGGGTGTTTGGAAGATGTTCAACTCAAACTTGTTTGTTTTTCTCCTTGACAACGTCTATGCCGGTATCGCGCCCCACCCGCGTTTGGGCAATCTATGACGTCCTGACGATTCCTGGTGCACCACTTGCAGAGACCACACCAGCATCCATTTCAACATCAAAAAGCCAGAATATAGAACGCAGCCGGATGCTTCTTTAATTTTCATTTTCTGCAGGCTGTTAGGATCGGTTAGGCATACTAGAAGAACATGTCTTGACAACAAACTTGATGTATACAAAACCATTGCGGATCATCAGCTGGAATTTATCAAAACTTTCGATACAGGAAACAGTGTGGAAAGCTTTGCGACGACCAAATTTGTCAGACAAAATTTGCTCTCTCCGGATCCACTCCTTCTACCAGTAGTACTGCAGAATTCCGTGGCGGAAACTTCAAAAATAGGAAACCTTTAAGGAGCGGTTGGTTGTTGTGAGTCACGCATGGCAGGGCAAAGACACTGATGGATCGACAGGTGTTTCAGGTCTTCACTCTTTCTGTTTCTGTCGCGCCCTGTCTCTGACTGTTTACCTGCCTGCCTGCATGCTTGTCTACCAACCTATCTATCTATGTATCCATCCATCCATCCATCCATCCATCCATCCATCCATCCATCCATCCATCCATCCATCTATCTTTCTAACTTTCTATCTTTCTATCTTTCTATCTTTCTAGTATCTTTCTATTATCTTTCTATTTGGCTATCTATCTTTCTTTCTTTCTTTCTTTCTTTCTTTCTATCTATCTATCTATCTATCTCTCTCTCTCTCTCTCTCTCTGTCTCTCTGTCTCTCTCTCTGTCTCTCTGTCTCTCTGTCTNGTCTCTCTCTCTCTCTCTGTCTCTTCTCAGTCTCTCTCTGTCTCTCTGTCTCTCTGCCTCTCTGCCTCTCTGCCTGTCTGCCTGCCTGCCTGTCTGTCTGTCTGTCTGTCTGTCTATCTATCTATCTATCTGTCTATCCGTCTATCCGTCTATCCGTCTATCCGTCTATCTGTTTATATGCCTATGTGTCTAACTGTCTATTTGTCTATCTTCGTCCATCTGTCTATCCGTCTATCTGTCTATTTATCTATCTGTCTATCTGTTTTTCTACCAATTTTTGTGCCTATGCAGGCAATTATCTCTTTCTCTGTCTCTCTTTTTCTCTCCTTTTTTCTCCCTCTCTCTTCATCTACCTGTTTATTTATTTACTTATGTTTATTTGCGTTGTTCATGTCATTTTTTGGGCAATCGAGCTCATGTTTTGATTCGGTTTGAAAACCAGATTTGCGCCACGACGACCGTCCAGCTTCTGAAAATTGTTTCAAACGTGGTGTGGTGCAAATGTGTTGCATAGATTTTGACTTCAAACTATCTTCAAACTGCGTTTCCTGCCAGAGGGGCATACAGTAATTCGACATCTTCAACCGCTTTGCCACAGGCGGGTGTTTCCTTTTTTTCTCTTCATAACGTGCTTTTTACCACAGCACCTTGCTATTTTTTCATTTCCGACTTCCAAAAAGTGGACCGAAAATTCTGATTTCACAACGCGTTTCCTGCAATAGCGGCGTGCAATTTTTCCCTTCTCATTTGGTCATGTGGCTCCGCACCCGCCTTTTTAGCGAGCCTTATGTTCGATCATCCCCGCCCCGCCTACAAATCACTGGACAAACGAAATATTTCGTGGTTTTTCCGCGTTTCGCACCCTTATTTTTGCGTAACTTTTTGTATGTGTTTCACTTTTCTGTTCTGTCTACCCTTTCGTTCGGTACCCTTGATTGCTCAGATGCTCAGAAGTTCGGCGCGTAAGTTGCCATTAGTTGGTTTTAGATGATGTTTTTTCCTCTTGCAGCAACATGCGTGCCTGTTGTCCGGTGTCACCATGTTTCGCTTCGTACTTTAAGTAGAGATCATATACATGTTTGTAGTTCCACACACCATCTCCACCATCACGCCTCGCACCCATATCTGTTTCCCCATGTTTCACCATCATGCTGGATATTTTTCCTTCTGTGACCTGAAACGAATCGGTGTGTCAAGCCAAATGCTTTCTGTTTATCGAAAAACGCTTGACAAATGAGCATGTGCGACAAAGGCGCGTGCTTTTCTGTGCTGCGTTTGGCTTCGAAATATCTAACAGTTTTGGGCAGCGATCATGAGACATGGAACGCAGATGTTTGGTTGCAGTAGTATCCCGTGTTCCCGCGGACTATACATTTGACTGGGACGGGACGGGAATTGTGTGAGTGTGTGTGTGTGGGATTGTGCGGGCATGTTGCAAGGAGAGCATCCTGGGGTATAAGTCACCACTTCCTACTCCTAAAATTGTAGCAAAGCATCTTCATGTGCAGTGTAAACCGACACCCCCAACACCCCACCCAGTCTCCACCCTAAAATTTTTAGTTGTCCATTGTGCAGCATCTCCATGTATAAGCCCCGAGCCTTTGACCATGCTCATGTATACCTTCGGAAATGAGGTAACTCAAAGTAAGCCCCGGCCTAAATTTATATGGTAAGGTGTATATTCATTGCGGAATGGATCCATGTATAAGTCGGTTCTTGTGTCACCGACGCATGCGTCCTTGACGCGAGGATTCGAAATTAGATTAAACGCGAAATGGGTGTGCACCCTTCTCCAAATGGGCCACTGGCACAGCCTTGCGCAGGATCCGGCGTTGTGGATGCAGTTGAGTGATGAAGTTTGTAAGGTTTTGTTCCACTCGCTGATGTTTTGGTCTCACATTGCCTGCGCCCAAAAGAGGGCTGCCTTCGGACATGCAGGCGCAAAGTCAAAGTCAAAGTCGCGTACGGTGACCGGCGTTATTAACCTGGCGGAAGCGCCACTCGGCGGCATCACGGACTGGAAAAGGGAGGGGGGTCAAGCCTGCACGCGGTGGGCCAACTGGCAAAACATTGCCGTGCGCAACTTTGCGTTGTAGGATTAATATCCCCCAAGAAATTTCCTCTACAGAATGGGAGGGGCCGGCCCCTCTATAAAGCTCTGATTCTGTAGTGGACAGATTTTCCTACGGGTTTTTATTGAAAAGTATTTTCCCGATAATGACGCTGGGGCAGCCATTTTGTAGAGAAAATCTCTTCACCCAAGATCACCCCAGCATGGGAGAATCTGAGGCTGGGATACCATTTTGTAGAAAATCCTGGTTTGAGTAAATGCTTGATAAGATGCTTTTTGTAGATNATTTTTTTTTGTGCAGCTGTGTCGGTCATTTTGTAGTAAACGTGTCTTCTAGGTATAGCATTTTGTAGTACTTTAGCCGTGCACCAGCAGTTTGTAGCTACAAAATGGCCTGCGCGACCCTACCAGGGTAATTGGAAGGGGGATGCTTTTTGTAGATATATCAAAGGCCAACTCATTTTATGGAGATGGACCTTATAGGAATGGGGTACACACATTGCTTGAGAAGGATTCGTGGGAGTGATTCGTGCGAGTGGATCTCTCGAATGAAAAATTCATAAAAATTCCATTTGGAACGATCCGATACGATTGTGCCCCAAAATTTTACTCTTATCAGACGCTGGGTTGTCATTTTGTAGAGGGACGGGTTCTCTACAAAATGCATGTCCCAGCCTCCTTGATACATGATTTGCTGACGTTGGTACCTCCTTTTTGTAGTGAAAGATTCCTGCTTCAACATGGAGGCCATGCATTTTGTAGAAAAACACCTTCTCGCACTTTTACCAGGCCTCCCATTTTGTAGAGAAAACCCATTTTATACTACAAAAAGGGCGGCCCAGCCCCTCCTATGAAATTTTCACGGGGATGGATTAATGTTTAAGTTTGTACAATTTGCCGTAGATAGATAGCAGTTTGTTCTCACATTTGTGCCTGCGCCCTGAAACGGGCATCACGGACTGGATCACCTAATATGTTAAAATTCTCAGCACCCCCCTGCCATAATTTTATACACATTGGAAGCCGAATTTGTTTGGGGTGATCCCCGCGGCGTGGAGTTGACAAGCTTTGCAAAATGAGACTACCAGGTTGGAAATGGCGTCCTCCCCGAACATCATCATCACGTAGCAGGCCAGGCCTGCACGCCAGTGGCGAGCACGTTGTAGGGCGCAGGCGCAAAAAAACACAATGTGTACACAACTGCTATTTACATGCGGCAGAAATATGGATATACACGGAAATGTTCTGCAATGAAGTCGTGCCGAGCCGAGCCTGTACCCAATCCGGCACAAAAATGAAATGTGAACAAATGGTAAAGTACGAGCAAGGAAATTATGTAAAATATTTTAAAATCAATTTACGCTCAAAGCCGGCAGACGTAGATGAAGTCGTCCAAGCGAAATTCTTACTATTGTTGGTTTTCAGCAGCGTCCACCCAAGCTAAAAAATTTTTGTATCGACAATAGCAAGTCAGTGTTTGATTCCACCTGTTTAGAAGACGTCCGGAATGGCGGGGCCCAACCGGAGTCCAATATAATACACGTTTAACCCGTCTGTGTGAAGGGAGGCGCGCTACATACGTTGCGAATTTCCAATGTAATTTTTTTTACGTTTGGTTGGTGGGGTGGTGTTCGCATGAGGACCTAATCTTTTGTACATGGATATCCGACCTCCGTTCATCATTGAAATTTGAAATGCAACAATGTTGCAGAACAGCCGTTAACTATGTTTGCCTCAATCCATTGCAGTGCTATGTGCTGATGATATACCTGCAGGATATATATACCGCATGCACTGCTACAGAAGCACGCATTCTTTAGGTATTTCTTTTCATTTGAACTCTGAGTACTTCGAATGCTTCATTGGCAGGTTATTGGAAGATATTGGAAGAGGACCCGTAAGACGTCCAGCTATGAATTGGACAAACAAATTGGAGCAATGTTCTGGACCAAAATGAGAAGAAGGTGACCGAGTTTGTTTCACAGATTATTATACTTGTTGTTGTTATTCTTTAACTAATTATTCTGCTCGAACCGCGGATTCAGCCTAAGCAGGCAGTTCCCATCCAAACACGTCAGTCCATTCCATAGTTCCCAACCTAAATTGCTGATGTTTCATCCCAAAACATTTCCGAAAAACTGGAAGCTTCGTGTTCAACATTGCGGACGTCATTGTGGTGATGATGAGTTGTTAACAAACGTGCGTTACGCGGATGAGTTGGTGCTGTATGCAAGAAGTGACACCGATCTCGCGTGACACCGATCTCGCAATTATGGTGGAGTGCTTGGTTGAGGAACTGGCAGCTGTTGGTTTGAATTGGAACACTTCCAGGACCAAAATTTTGACAACTGAAAATTTGAACGAACCAATGGTCCTTGATATTGGTGGTGATATGGTTGAAGTACTACATGGAGGACAAAATGAGAAATATTTATGTTGTGACCTCGAGAAAAGGGCCATGGTGGATTTACAACATGGGAGTCAGATCGCCTAGATGAAATTTAACGAGCACAGGGACACACTTTTGAATCGGCATGTGTCTTTGAGATTGCGTTGGAAAATTTTTGATTCCGTCATCACTCCCACAATTTTATTTGGCCTTTTGACTTGTCCTTTTGACTTTAATTCAGTTTCAAAAATTAGAAGTGGTGAGAAACTGTATGCTACGTTCGATTGTTGGATGCGCACCCCTGGTGGACAATGATTGGCATGCATTGATCCAAAAAATGAACAGAAAACTGAAAAATGCAAAGCAAATATTCAAGCTTAGACCATGGACTGAAAGATTGTCGGTTGGAAGATTTCGTTCTGCAACGAAAATTGCATCTGCAATGAAATCCTAGGCCTCTATTACGGTGACTGGCATCCCCACCAAGGGTGGCAGATGAATTATTGTGTAGAACCTGGCAGGCGAATTGGTCGCCCAGCGAAACGCTGGGATGATCAAATAGAATCTTTTGCGCATCAAATTTTCCACTCATCATGGTTTCAGGCGGCCAATTATAAGCCATGGAGTTCTTATGGGACCAATTTTGTACAGTGGTGCTTGGAACGTTGATGTTTGGCTGTAGTAGTTTCCCATGTCCCTCTCGGACCGTAGCTCTGACTCGGACGGGCATTGCGGTTGCGGTCCCCACCCAGACACCCCAAGCCCCGCCCAAAGCCCAACCTAAATGGCCGATAGTTCATTGTAGAACAGTTCCACGTACAACTCATCAGTCCTCATCCGAACGCCCTCTTCTTCCCTGTCCCCCAGCCATTCGGGATGTTCAGTGCAAAACATATTCACGCAAAAGTCCGCAGCCCCCACGGAAAATACCTAGCGTTCCCCTCCGTCCCCAAACCAAATGGTGAATTAAATATATAATCAATACTATAGAGTTGATATGGGCGCAAGGGACTTGTTTTCGTGGGCGCAAGTAACTTGTTCCATTAGGCGCAAGTGAAGATGGCGGTCGTCGGGGCGAGGCGAACCGGAGTGAATGACGTCCACCTTTTACACTTCCTTTTACCATCTGCTTGGTTGCTGCGGGTGCTCATCGTTTTGTACTTCTTTGATTTTCAGCAGTCAATGTTTGGGGTCAAAAAAAATTCGAAACTAAAATTGGAAGTCCCGGCATCCAAGCGGCATACTCTTTTCATCCAAAACAGTGTAATTGGAAATTTAATATTTTTTCCTTAGAGAGTCCATGTTTCAACACTAAACTGTTTGGACTGTTAGGGTTCCTCATGGAACCGAGGACCCTGCCCGCCTTGGTGTTGGTTGGTGTGGCCACCTTCTTCGGCTCTGAAGTGGTGTTGGTTCCGTTTGGCTCCCTTCATGCGGGGTGGGTGTTGGTTGATGTGGCCGCCGTTTTGGGCTGTGAAGCGGTCTCGGCTCCCTGTGGCTTCCCCTTTATGTGTACTGCGAAAGAATAAATGAGAGCAAAAATCAAAGTGCATTCAAACCTTTTACTATTTGCCGAAGTCACAGCTTTCCATCTGAATTTACACTGTTTGGGGTTTACGCTGCTGTAATTCAAACCATGACCATCTATAACGTTAAGTCGCCATTAATGCCCGGGCATGGACATGCTGCATATGCAACTTTAGGGATGTTTGGGAATTGGAATGGGGTGTTCGTGAAGGAACTCCACAGACATACGTTTGGCAAAAGTTCAGCACTGAAGAGTTTCGACGGCAGTTGGCTCAAGGCAGTATGTTGGGCATCCAGAAACATTGCCAAACCAACCCTCGTTGGAAAAAAATGTCAATGCAGCGCGGGGGTTGCAATATATCGCAAAGATATTCAACAAAATTAAATTGCATTCCATTTCCGTAACAAAGGGTGACTTGCGTGCATCCGCTCCATCCATCATTGCGGAGTGTGTGCATGTTCCCAGTAGGTCGGCAAGGAAACAGCTGTAACAGGTAGCCCGCGAAACACCCGTCATTCAGTAGCCACCCAGTAAACAGCACTCAACTTTACTCAATCAACATCGAACAACACCAGTGCTGTTTCCCATGGCAGCGGGCGGGGGTTGAAGGCTAGTTGCTTCCTCGTGATGCCGTCGCGACCATCGAGTCATTGTGTTTCCATTATGTTCGTTTGGATTCCACGCCGCAAGGTCTTGCTTCGGTTTTTCTTCCAGGCAAGTGTCGTTGTTTTTCTTTGGTGAATTTGCGGAGTTCAATGCCTATGTATTAATGAAACATCAAAAGAATCATGCAATATTATTGAAATTCATCTCATTCATATTTACACATATCTTGTTTTTGTGAATTGTGTGCAGTATTTTGTTTTAGCGTATTGTTTCAATTTCTTTATGTGCTGCATTTTGGAGTGTGTGTGTCCGTGTTACTGCCATGGATCGTTGTAGTTGATGATGTTCCGCCATAACTCAACCTCCCCGGGTTTTTGTTTAATGTGGTTCCTTATGATTCTGATCATGAGTCTATTTCACGTCCGTTGCTGTGGTCCATGTGACTTTGATATTATAAGATGACAATGAGTGAGCAATTCCCGTGGTGTGAAAGAACATGAACTCCAGCTTGGCTTGGCTAGGGTCAGCTTGCTTTGCTTGGGTATTTCCTGGCCTGGTCGGTTTGTTGGCCAATGTAGTCGTTTCCCTATATGTTACTAATTGCACAAATGCTTCAATTCTTTCGTATTTCCTAACTGTCACCGTGAGTGCTTGATGGATTGGATGTTTGACTGGTTGATAGGTTGACTGGTTGACTGGTTGGCTGGTTGACTGATTGACTGATTGACTGATTGACTGATTGATTGATTGATTGATTGATTGATTGATTGATTGATTGACTGATTGACTGATTGACTGATTGATTTGATTGATTTGATTGATTTGATTGATTTGATTGATTTGATTGATTTGATTGAATTGATTGATTGATTGATTGATTGATTGATTGATTGATTGATTGATTGATTGATTGATTGATTGATTGATTGGTTGGTTGATTGATTGATTGGTGGATTGATTGGCTGATTTGAATGCTTTGAATGACTTGCTCGATTTTATTGATTGGACTGATTGGATGGATGGGTTGATTGCTTGCTTGATTGGATTGGATTGGATTGGATTGGATTGGATTGGATTGGATTTGGATTGGATTGGATTGGATTGGATTGATTGATTTGATTGGATTGGATTGATTGATTTGATTGGATGGATTGATTTGATTTGGTTTGATTTGATCTGATTTGACTTGGTTTGATTTGATCTAATTTGATTTGATTTGATTTGGTTTGATTTGATTTGATTTGATTTGATTGATTGTTTGGTTGATTGATTGATTGATTGATTGATTGATTG
>DF244384.1:3042-23042 GCA_000507305.1 Breviolum minutum Mf 1.05b.01 | reverse complement strand
TAGAAAAGGTGTGTCCGATTCATGAGTTGCTTGGATGTCACTTTTGCATGTGAGGTTTTTCACATCGAGCAATTGAACGAGAGCTCAGATGTTGATTTCATTCATTTATTTATTTTTTATTTATTTATTTATCTATTTATTTATGTGTTTATTTACTTATTTTTTTCCATTTATTTATCTATTTATTTATGTGTTTATTTATTTATCTATCTATCTATTTATTTATTTATTCATTTATTTTTTTTAAATATTTATTTATCTATTTATTTATGTGTTTATTTACTTATTTTNTATTAATTTACTTGTTTATGTATTTATCTATTTATCTATGTGTTGGTTTATTTATTTATTTATCTTTTTTTTTATATTTATTTATCTATTTATGTATTCATTTATTTATTTATTTTCTTTTATTTATTTATCTATTTATTTATGTGTTTGTTTATCTATTTATTTATCTCTTCATTTTTTATTTATTTATCTATTTATATATTCCTTTATTTATTTTTTTCTTTATTTATTTGTTTTTTTCTTCTGTTTTGTTTCTTTCTTTGTTTCTTTCTTTCTTTCTTTCTTTCTTTCTGTGTTTTTTCTTTGTTTCTTTCCTTCTATCTTTCTTCCTTTTTTCTTTGTTTATTTTTACTTTGTTTGTTTGTTTGTTTGTTTGTTTGTTTGTTTGGTTTTATCCTGAAGAAGTTCTTTCGGGATTCAGGCAATAACCCGACACGCTTTTTGAAACCCAGTTCCAACATATTTTGTTACAAAATTGTCGTTTCTCCCAATCGCGGGTAAATGCCGAATTTAACGATCACCTTTCTGGGGTAAAGGCTCCATTTTTTGAAAAAAGTCGCATTTTTTTTTTGCGCATTCATGTAGAACCTGGTTGTGTTTGCAAAGTAGAGGAGCACAACGCGCTCCGAAAACGTGCGCAAAACCAAAAGCACTTCGGGTGGAACGGCTTGGGTGGCGGACATTTTGATGCATGTGATTGTTGAGCATTTTGCTTTATACAAACTCTTGCAAGGCAAGGTTCAAATATCATCATTGCACGAACGAGTGTCGTATACTACCAATAACCGTGCCAAAAACCCAGTTTGACAGTGAGTCACATGCTACCCACAGTGTGATGCGGTTGCGGAGTGTTCTGGTCATTCCTTTTTCATATTTTTTGTTGTGTCATTCTTCACAGGGGCTGTTGGTAGCATACCAACATTTTCCATTGGCGACTGGACTGAAACCACTGTAGTGATTTTCAAAACGCATGTCCAATTTTCAATTTCGTCAGCACTGTATGTCTTAATTCTGACAAAATCCAAAAAATCATCATCGCATGTTTTATACTTTTTACCTGGCGGGCATGTATGATGCATGATGCAAAAATAGAGGATTACCACGATTGTGAATGCGCCTGAACAATTGACAATCTGAAACAAGTCTTTGTGTGAAAATCGTTTGTACTGTCCCAGGGATTGACAAACATCGTTTGAACAGAAGCAAGTCATAAACCCACATAAGATAAGATTACAGCTCATGACTCCAAAATTTCTCCACCAGGAAGAACAATGAACTGATTTGGACTTGCCATACCAGTCGGTCGACGAATATGGTAGCTATAGGAAACACCCACGTACCATGCATCAATTGCAGTGAATTTAAACTTGGAATCTATGTTTTGATTTGAGTCAAGGCTGCCATATTTGTCCAGCAATGTTGCATGTTCGAGGTTTGATCACACATGTTCTCCATGAAAGATGACTTGAAAATTCCAAACTTGTGACATCATATCCATGTTGCAATGCAATGTGGCGATTGTCGGCTTGTGCTTTCTGTGTGACAGCCGTGCTTGGACAACTGTGCGAAGGACCTGAATGCGAGGCCGTTGTTGCAGGCAGTGCTCAACAAATGGGCCTGGAGACCCGTAGTAATGATATCTTGACCGCGTTGTGGTAATATCTTCAAAGATCAAGCATGATTGAGATAAAGTTATTTTTTTTCATTCTTGCTTTGGTTTTTGGGTGTTCATTTGTGTAGTCTCAGAGTCCAGGCGTATGCCCATTGACGCCGTCGCCTGAGTCATGTGCAGCGCTTTGGGAAGCCTTCTTGTGACATGGTGTGCAGTAAGCAGTGCCTTACGGCTTTGGTTGCATATCTGAATTACTGTTTTGTTTGCTCCACCTGAAGTCCTGAAGTCCGTACCTCATATATCCTGATAACATGGGAACCTTCTTTCAAAGGTTTGGGATTGAAAAAAAGGCACCATACATTTAATTCCTTGCAACTGAGTTTGCTGCGACCTCTTTGGATTTCATTGGTTTGAAATGCAAAGTCGTTTCAGTGACTGCATTCCTACCGTGTTCAAAGTTGACATTGCGATTTCTATTTCCTATTTGTGCTCAAACCTGAACATCGAAGGTTGTTGATGGGCCAAAACAGCAACTTTGGAGCTCGCCTTGCCGCAGAAGTCACGGCGGCAGATGCTGCAGTGTTTCGGTGGAGACACCTTGCACATCGTGGGAAGATGTTGAGTAAGTCCATGTTGCGAGCAGAGTGCTGGGTCAGCTTCTTGGCAGGGTCAAGTGCTCATTTCAAGAGTATAGGATAGCAGCATATAGCCTCAAGATTCAATGGTATACGGCGGTAAGGATAGATTTTCGTACATTTCATCTTGTACATGCTGTTGAAGTGAGATGAATGGTCTGACGGATGCTGAGCAGGTTTGGTTGAGATAAATCCGCCATAAAGACTTGGTCAGCTTCCGTTTTCTCGCTCTCATCCAACCAAGGTCTGCCCAACACAGACTCCATGGAGAGATCTGACATTGCTGGAAGGCTTGCCTTGCATTTTTGTGAAGGGTTCCAAGCAGAAGTTGAAGTGATCTTAAGGAGGTTGTTGCTGCATGGAGCTTTGCACTTTCTTAGAGATACAGCAACTGTGGCAGGCCTCTCTGCCTAAGCTCGCTTTGCTTGCTTGACAGCAGTTGCCTTGCTCAACGGTAAGATTTACTGTACATTTTGCAAGCAATTTCGACAAATGGAAGCTAAGAATGCAAGTAGCTTTGTGGTCATCCTTTGTATTAGACAAGCGGAATATCAACCCGTATGAGTCAATGCACGCTTCAGCAGGCTTCAGAGTCAGCAAATATGGAGTCTTCCCTTAACAACCTATTCGGATCTTCCGCAAGTCCGGCAAACAAGGGAAGTACGAGGCACTTTTTTTGGTGTGGTAGTATTTGTGCGGTGTCAAAAGGTATGAAGAGGTGCTTCTGCAACTTGCTTTGCCTTTGAAATTGAGGTTGTCATGATCGCCACATAGTTTCTGAGTTGCTTCACTTGGCCAAGCAGATCGATCTTCCCACTGCGCAGAAGCTCTTCCAAGCGACCAAGGTACTACCCAGCAGTTGAAGTCTTCGGAACACATCACAGTGATGAATAGATGCAATGAGTGCGACGTGGGAGTGAAGAATGGAGCATTTGTTTAAAGAAATAGATTTCTGAAAGACCATAATTTGTTCAATGCTTTCTGGGAAACTCTGCAGACAATCATCTGCGTTGTACTTAAAGAGAGTGAGACTCGACTCTGCAGACAGAGTTGATGAGGATGCTTGGATATTTCAGACAATCAGGCACGTGGAGGTTCCCACAAATAGGTCTTGTGTTCAGTGGCCGCAACACTCCTTCCAACAAACAGATTTCCCTTTGTCACAGCTGTCTTCGCAGGATCTTTTTGCATGGAAGCGCTTTGAGCAGACACCTATGCTGTTTTATCCATCCTTGAAAGAACAAGTCTGGTATGGAGAGGAGGACTTCAGCAAGAATTATCATTTGTGAGCAGTGAATGAACTACCAAAAGTGCTTTCGGAGACGGATACTCAGGGTATACAGCAAGTGCCACTGTGAGGATTATCCACAGCTTTTGGGAGCCGTGCGGCAGAATTTTGCCAAGATCAAGGATGAGTTCCTGAAATCCTACGAGCATCGAGGGGGCAAACTCTCAGCTTTGGAGGAGGAGCATTTGAAGACAAGATAGGGGGAACGGCAGAACAGCGCACACATTCTGGTGTTCTTGTGGCAATGCTTGGAGTAGCGCCAATATGTGGCTTGTTCGTACAAGGATAAGGATGTCCAAGATGGATCTGTTGGCCAACTTGATTTGCCACTAGTGTTTCTATCTTTCCTTGTGCCATGCTGATTCATTTGAAAAAGCATTTTGAAGGACCATGGCAATGAGAAGCTTATAATATGTCGATATATCCGGTGATATACGCCCTTGAATTCGGGATTCGTTCAACTTGTTCTTGCTACCCAATCCTGCTGATTAGCCTTTACATCTCCAGGAATACAGTGGGCGCCAGGGTTGGTGGTGCTGGGACGTTTGGTCTGCCGTGGATGGCTGGGTAAAGGACGGGGCCTTGGCAGCCTTGAAGACAAAGACTATTGCTATTTGATGCAGGACATGGGATTGAATATTCTGTAGTATTCTACTCATGTGATTGTGATTGATTGATTGATGGATGGATGGATGGATTGATTGACTGATTGATTGATTGATTGATTGACTGATTGATTGATTGATTGATTGATTGATTGATTGTAGTTGCACATCTATTTGTGTTGCTTGTATTCTGGAGGTTCTGAGTGACCCGCTGAGTGCATCATTGTAGGAGCGCTGTCAACAGATGCCCACACTTTGTCGAGTCTTGAGGCCAGTGTCTTCGGTTCGTTTCTCATCCATTGCCTTATATACTGCAGCATTATTCCAGCATCAGCCTTCCCATTTTTCTCAAACGAGTCGCCAACGGATCTTAAACCCTCATCATCATCATCATCATCATCATCATCATCATCATCATCATCATCACCATCATCATCATCATCATCATCATCATCATCATCATCATCATCACCATCATCACCATCATCATCATCATCATCATGGCCATTATCATGTGGTTTTTTCAAGTCTTGCCATGATAGTGGTGGGGGTGGTGGTGCAGCTTGCAGGCCTCACCTACCACATTCCAAGTCTTCAAAGTTGGCGGCATATTTGCAAGAGGAGGCACAACCAGATTCTTCAATTTTTTTGATCTGCAAGAAGGCAGAATGCCAAGAAGTAGCCTTCTGCGAGGTAAAGGCCCGTACCAGATCTACCATTGCTGCCACCACGCCACCATTACCACAACCACAACCACCACCACAACAAACATTCTATTACTACTACTAACTAATACTCAAATTAATACTAATACTCGTACTAATACTAGTACTAATACTAAAAATAATACTTAATACTTAATACTTAATACTAATACTTTTACTAATACTACCACCAATACTAATAATTTTTCTGCACTAATACTAATACTTAATACTTACTACTTAGTACTAAATACTAAATACTTAATCCTTAATACTTAATACTAGCCCTAATACTAATAGAACTACGAATACTAATACTAATACTAAATACTAAATACTTAATACTTAATCCGTAATACTTAATACTTAATACTAACCCATACTAATACTAAATACCAAAGACTAAATACTAAATACCAACTACTAAATACTAAATACTAGATACTAAATACTAAATACTAATACTAATTCTAATACTAATACTAATACTAATACTGAATACTAAATACTAAATACTAAATACTCATACTCATACTCATATTAATACTAATACTAATACTAATACTATTACTAATACTAATACTGCACTAATACTATTACTAGTACTAATACTACTACTGTATTCCTACTGCTACTGCTACTCCTACTGCTACTGCTGCTGCTGCTGCTACTACTTCTGCTGCTACTACTGCTGCTACTGCTGCTGCTGCTTCTGCTGCCACTGCTGCTTCTGCTGCCACTGCTACAACTGGTATTGCTACTACTACTTGTATTTGTCATAGTGATAGAAGCAGTAGGGGCACCGCTAATAGGCCGCATTACTTTCATTCTTCCTATGGACAGGTAGCCCTTTTTGGCTTGCCTGTGGGAGAAAAGTACTTTGCCAAGCACAATGATGGAAGCAATGCCAGGGTGGCATTATTGATCCCTCTGACCCAGGGCGAAAACAGTGCCCTTGTGGTGCGTGGGGATCCTTGGGACGCAATCTCTTCAGGATGTTGACTGTTTCCGGGTCATGTCATGTGTCATCACTTTCTCAGTACGACTCCAGGCCGTTAGTCGTCAGCTCTGAATCTTGCATGGATACTGCAGACTCAAACGACTGAACCTGAAATCCAAGCTTTCAGGAACGTCGCAGCTTCGGTGGGGATGGCCACGTCTTGGGCTTCGATGCCTCCTTTGACCACGAAGCCACGTGCCTTAGAGCATGAAGCCAAAGGGTGTAACGGTGGAACGATGCAAATTCAGCGTAAAACTTTTTGTAGCGGTATTCTCTTTGTTTTATTTTTGGAATTAGTTTGAAGTTTCTATTTTTGTTGATTCTGGTGGCTTTTTGGCTTTGGCTTTCCGGATTCGGTATCTTCTTTTTCTTGTTGTTGTGGATGTCGTTGTTGTTGCTGCCCGGAAAGCTGAAAACAATTGACCTTCCCGCAAACATAGAAAGAATTGAACGATTCGCTCCAGAGATAGTTATTGATATTGAATAATTATTGAAAGGAGCTTTCATGGAGCATATTGAACATCGAAAAATGGCATTAACATATGAATGTATTGCAAAGGAAACTATTGAAATATGAAAGGAAAAATGGTGAGAAACGATGTGACAAGGTGAACTATGAAGGAACGTGCCGAAAAATGAAAGGAATGAAAGAAACATACTGCACATGGAAGGAAATGGACGCTGAAAACAAATCCACCTCAAGAAGAAGTCCAAAATAAAGTTCGCATCCTTTGGATTAATATAGTCAGGAAATGTCAGGAAATGAATTTACCCGGCTGTGGAGACAAATGCTTCGTGGTGCAAGGTATGACTCTCTGAGTGGAGAAAGATGGGTCCTGTCTATCGCAGTATCCCACCCACAATTTGACGAGCATTTGGCAAAAGGACAGAACTGTAGCATCTGTTCAATCTCCGGAGAACTGGCAGTAGGCTTTGGAATAGGCTTTGATTCTGCGGGTGTAGAAAGTTGTTGCGAAGACCAAAGACCTGGTTTCACGCGAAGGACTCTTGCAAACACCTCCGCCTGCTGTAAAGATGGTGGAGGACCCACACAGGTTGGAAATTCCGGGTCCTCAAGTTTGTGTACCACAAGTTTCAACAGCATAATATTTGTTGCGCCATTGACAAAGCTTGCTGCAGACCAAGAAATGGCCTGAATATACTTCTTTGATTGCCAGTTGTCCTAAGTGAATTTAGTATTGTCATTTTTAGCATGTCACAAGTGGCCAGTATTCTCAAATCCAGGTGGCGGCAGAGAACTCTTCAAGTCGCTCCTGTGGCTCCAAGCATGGGATGGTTGGAGCTCCTGAACCACCAGAGCAACGTGGTGCTCGTAGGACCTTTGCTTGGCATGCACATGCAACGATACATTCAATACATGCCATATACTTGAATCTATCATATCCATCTATATCCATTGATTTCATTGGCAAATCATGACAGCTCAAAATTTCCGAATTTGGCTCCAAGCTGTCTCCCGTGCCATCGACTGCCTTGCTGCCTTGCCTTGCCATGTCGTCTCTTGCCTTTGCAGTGCCCAGCTCCGCTCCGGTGCTGGCCAAGCCTGAGGCCGTCCGCAAGGAACAGTGTTGGCAGCAGTTCCTGTTGCTCAAATGCCAAAAAAGAGAAATTCTGAAATTCTGGAATTCATAGTCAAGATATGGAAGATTCATTCCAAAGAGAGCCAGCCACTTAGCTACTCCAGCCAGGTTAGAAATGACTTCTCGAAGTTTCAATCTCGTGGTCCTACCTTCGTGAGTGGCTACTCTGAGGATCCATCAGCTGCTTGCCACAGCTTAAAGGCTTAAAGGTTGAAAAAATTCGAGGTAACTAGATGGAAGGAAGGCCCTGAAGGCCATTGTTCTCACTACCAAGATTCTGTCCTGCCAAATCAGAAAAGTTTGCTACGTCGTTGGAGCCAATGATTCATCATCTTCGCACTTGAAAGGGAATCTTGTGGCCAGAAAGTGTTGCCATGTGAACTGTATGAACTTTGTGAAGTCAGGTGAACCAGGCACTCACCTCCATGGCTGCCATGTTTGTGGTGGCTGGTGGCATCCGTTGGCGCGAACGCCGCAGCGCCCTGCGTGCTGGACCAAGCGGCCCCTCCACCGCAGTGGTGGGATCGCCACAGGAGACCTACCAGGAGTTGGTTGACAAGTCCGAGTTTCTTGGCACTTCTGCTTGCCTGCAATAAACGGCAATTGAAATTTAAAAACTGACTGTGTAGCTAAATTTGAAGGATTTGTGCTGCTTTTAAAGGGCTGACAACACATGAGTTGAAGTGAGAATAGTTTTTGAAATTGACAGAGAGCTGGTGAGCTGGTGAAAATCAATGGAAATCACAGGTACTTGAGGGACCAACCTTGGGCAAAGACCTTCCATGCCGCCTTCATGGGTCGGAGTCCAAGCCACACCAGCTGTTTGATATTCTCGATCATTTTTGTCATTTTTCCCTGGTTTGCAGAAATTGAAATTAGAAATGATTATTGCATGAGCTTGGAACTTCTTGAAACGGGGTCTCGAGGTGGTGCCTATGTTGGCATGGCTGGTTTGCTGTCCCTGGTGATCGGCGGCAACCTCGCTTCGGAGTTCATCACTCAGAAAGCCGTCTTCGCAGCAACTCAGCTGACAGCGTGTTGAAGGTCATCACTACTAGAGCAATGAATCTGTTGAGTTCTGGTCTTTCGTCTTTCTCAATTGTTCTTTCGATGCATTCTGTGCATCTGCACTTGTAGAGTTGCAGCTACTTTGAAACTCAGCTTTGTGATGTTTTGTTGGTCATTTCTCTTGCAATTTTTTTTGGGTTTGATGTTGCGTCTCCAAGTTGCAAGAAACTCTCTCAAAGGCATTGTTCCCTATCAACCTGCTGTTGGTCTTGACCACCGGCGGTCAGCTCTTCACTGGCAACAGTGCCACCATGGCCATCGGCATCTATGAAAAGAAGTGCACGACCAAGGACTGTTTTTTGAGGATGGGTACAAGTACAAGCAACCACGTTTGGGTCAGTTTGAAGCCAGGTCGTATTTGGGAGTTGTCTCAGGGATGTTGCACTCAAGCACTACCAGCAATAATCATGCGACAACAGCAAAAGTATCCACTAGGCCTTTGCGATCGCCTCTACTACCAAGTGGCAGCCGATGTCATCCCTCATTGCAAGAGACTCTTTTGTTCCTGTTTGCACCTTGAAGAGCTCTTTGCTTGAACCCACCCTGTCTATGGTACGCCCAGTCATTTCGTAAGGTTGTCTAGTCTAGACACAGCAAATTGAGGAAGCGAAAGAAGTAGAACTTCCCGCATCAGAGAGTCAAAGCGCCAAATGACGAGGACTTGATCCGCAACTGGACCATTGCATACATTGGCAACATCTGCGGCTGCTTGTTGATTGACGCAGCTTGGTAGCAGGAAACCACGGTCCCCTCTCCTCTGATAGCTGCAGTGAAACTTTGATTTGGTATCAGCTACATTTTCTGAAGGCCGTGGCACGCTACACTGGCATGTTCACTGGCGGTGCGCAGGACAATCCCCTGCCTGTGTCGACAGTACTGTCTTTTCTCTCTTGCGCCATACAGCATGCATGGCCAGGCCTGAACAATCCCTGTGTTTCTTTGTCGGCCATAGGAGATGGCAATTCATACGGTGATGAAGAAGTGCTCAGCTACCTTCGGACAGACCGTCGTGTCTTGGAGATGTGGGCAAAGCAGAGCGATTCCATGCGATTCTGCTCTTGATTCCAACTTGAAAAACTCTTGCTCGGAGTCAAATGAAGTTCCAAGACTTGCCGAAGTTCCTGAATGGAGCTGCTCCGTTTCTTGACTTTTTTGAGCGCATTCAGAGCTGAGGTCAAGGGCATCATGTGCAACTGGCTGGTCTGCATGGCCGTGTGGTTGTGCACCATGGCCAAGGACAGGGTGTTTGCAACGTCTAGAAGGCTTGACTTTCAGTGGTCGGACTCATTGATTGGAACAGAGAACAATGGGTCAACAATAGATGACCTGCTGCACAGTGTATGGCTTCACTGTCACTTCCATTGAGTGTAGATCACTTCAAAGAAGGAAATGTTTTTGGTGGGAATCGAATCGGAAACAGGCCTGTTATGTCTTGCAGATGGCTTTTGATGTAAAGAGGTTTACTGCAATGGTGATTTGATAGACATGATCACATTAAGTGCACGACGTTGGGGTTGTGCGAATTTGAAGACAGTAGGTTCCACAATTGGCTGCATTCAAAGACCAATCTCTGCACGACCGGACCATAATCACCACCACCTCCACCATCATCACCACCGCCATCACCATCATCATCCTCGTCATGATCGTTCTCCTCCTCCTCCTCCTGCTAGTCGTCATCATCGTCATCGTCATCGTCGTCATCGTCCTCATCATCATCATCATCATCATCATCATCATCATCATCATCATCATCATCATCAGCATCAGCATCAGCATCAGCATCAGCATCAGCATCAGCATCAGCATCAGCATCAGCATCAGCATCAGCATCAGCATCAGCATCAGCATCAGCATCAGTCAGCATCGGCATCATCATCCTGTGCACCATGCTTTCTCACCCGGCTAAAGATCAACTATACATTGGCATCCTTACTGGACACTGTCATCAAATGCAGAGGCAATGTCACAACATTTTGTCAAATCCACTCAAGGTTTTATAAGGCTAAATCCAGTTGATGGATCAGGACCTCTCCGGCAAGATGGTTGGAGTTTGGTTCCCTATCTCCATGTTCATTGCCATCGGCTTCGAGCACTCAGTGGCGAACATGTTCATCCTCCCAGCTGGACTGTTTTCAGGTCCGGAGAGGGTTGCGAGGTACTATGATGACTACATTTGCAATCCGGCAATGCACCTTTGACAGAGAGTTTACTCACTAGAAATGCAAAACAGTTGTTTTTGTCAGACCAGCATTGGTGTGGTTGCTTTCAACTGTGTTGAGGAGCTCCTTTGACCTGGGCTGACATCCTTGTGAAGAACCTGATTCCAGTGACCATCGGCAATGCTATCGCTGGTGCATTTGTGCTTTGGTGAACGCTAGTTTTTTACAAGAATCCTCCGAAGCAGCACCCAACCAGATTTGCAGCTCATGTGTTGGATTTGCTCAGGTTGTGGGTGCTGGCATGTCGTTCTCTTTTGGCCGATTGGGAAAGAAGGAAGAGAAGAAGGTCACGGAGGACGCGGATGACAAGTGAGGTGAGGACATTAAAAGGGTGACAAGACCAACTTCGTGACTCCCAATGACAAAGGCATTGAGGGGACATCGGATTGCCGGGGCCAATTTTTCGTCGGCACAACAAAAGGTTGCCGTAGGTCAGAGCTGAATTGTGGACAAACCTTTTAAGTCTACATTCAGACTCGGAAGCGTTCCTGCTTCTCAAACCAACCATTGTGGGCGCATGTGAAATCATGACATGCCTGTGGGCAATCTGGCAAGTTGGTCCGAGTGGAGATTTTTATGCCTAGGCATCCACTGCTATCTTTCCATAGAATGCAGTTGCAGAGCCTTCATGTCATCACTCATTGATGAATTGATGGTCTGGAAAACGAAGAGAAGAACAAAGAGAAATCTACCTTCAACTTATAAACATGAAACTTAATCACTTCAGGTTAATTTCAAGTCATTTTTGTGATGCTATGGTCAAAGTTTCAATTTTCTATCCATATTTTTGGAGGCATCCTGAGGACGCGAGTTGCACAAGGCACAGTTCAAAGTCCAAAGCAGTCATTTCGTTGTCATGGCTCAAGCGATTCGAGCCGCACGCCACCTCGGCTCGCACCCTGCGTCCTCGCCATGTCGTCCTTAGCTTTTGTGGGCCCCCAGGCCACTGTGGCCACTCCGCAGGCCAGGCAATTAGTCATAGGAATCATAAACTGTAAACCTACGTACAACTGTACAACTTGTTTTCGAGACTTTCGGGATCATTCTTACACTACAAACATATCGAATGCTAAGGGGTCTGGGCCAATGCAGGGCTTTGGGGCAGCTCTCGGGGGAGTTGCAGTTTTGGGCAGGGAAGATGTTGTTATCTCTTCAATTTGTTCTGGCAAGGCGAGAAGCGACTTCTCGAAGTTTCAATCTCATGGTCCAACCATCGGAAGCGGATACTCTGGAATCTCCACCGTGACGGGTCTTTGCCTACTTTTGTTTTGACTTTTTGACTTGTTTTGTTTCATCTTCTTAGTATGAAGCAACATGAAGCTTCTGTTGGGCAATTTGTACTTTCGTTATCTTTCTTAGAATAACCAGTCTTTCCAGTGACTCGAGAAGAATATGCAAGACTTGAGGTGAACCGCACCCTCACATCCATGGCCGCAATGTTTATGGTGGCCGGCGGTGTCCGACGTCGTGAGCGCCGTGAGCGCCACAGCGCTTTGCGGGCAGCAGAGATCACAAAAGGTGCCACCATCCCCGATGTGACTTTGGACAAGGGCTTCCCACCAAAGAAGGTGCCCCTTAAGGAGATCATCGGTGGCAAGAAGGTCATCATGGTCGGCCTGCCAGGGGCATTTACCCCCACCTGATCTACAAAGACTGTTCCTGGCTATCTGGAAAAGCAAGATGAACTGAAGGCGAAGGGTATCTCTGATGTGATTGTTTATTGCGTGAACGATTGCGCCGTCATGGATGCGTGGGGCAAGGACCTCAAAATTGAGGGTTCCATTGTGTCCTTCTACGGAGACAGCGGCTCTCTCCTTGCAGAGGGGACAGGCTTGCAGCTTACGGACTCTCGAGTCATGGCAGCCTTGGGTAATCCCCGTTGCAAGAGGCACACCATGATCGTGGACGACATGGTTGTGAAGGAGATTTTTGTGGCCGCGGCAGAGGATGATCCTGCAGGGGATGAAAGGCCAGAGAGCACTTTCGTGGAGAATGTTTTGAAATACTTGTAAGAAGTGTCTCTACAGGCCACAGGCCTTGTTGCACTATTGGCACCAGAGATATGATCTTACATCTCAAAAAGCGTTGTCATTTTGTAAAAAGAGAGCAGGCTGTAAGTTAGATTTGTGAGTGATACAGTGACAACTCATCCAAGTGCCAGCGAGGTGTCAACATGTTTTTCCTTAAAGAAGTGGACAGACGACTGTGGGAAGTTGCTTGAATTCTGTTATCGCAAGAAGCAGAAGCTGCTGCAGACACGAATGACCAGTGGCAAATATGCACTGCTGTTTGCCCTGGGAAAGTTGTTCTGCAGAGCTGCTGTAGCATAGCAGCGTTCACAGCCGTACTTCCACAAAACCGGTGTACTCACACACTGTCCAGGAAAAAAAGATACAGCGGCAATTCTTGGGCAGGAGGAAGATGGGCACAAAATGCAAGGATCACATGAATCACATCCATTGTTTGGGTCTTTCCAGTCCAGAGCACCTGATTCCTGCAAGAACATTGTGGAAAATTCTGGTCTGCAAAACGAAGAGAAGAATAAAGAGAAATCTACCTTCAACTTATAAACATGAAACTTAATCACTTCAAGTTAATTTCAAGTCATTTTTGTGATGCTATGGTCAAAGTTTCAATTTTCTATCCATATTTTTGGAGGCATCCTGAGGACGCGAGTTGCACAAGGCACAGTTCAAAGTCCAAAGCAGTCATTTCGTTGTCATGGCTCAAGCGATTCGAGCCGCACGCCACCTCGGCTCGCACCCTGCGTCCTCGCCATGTCGTCCTTAGCTTTTGTGGGCCCCCAGGCCACTGTGGCCACTCCTCAGGCCAGGCAATTAGTCATAAGAGTCCTAAGCTGTAAACCTACGTACAACTGTACAACTTGTTTTCGAGACTTTCGGGATCATTCTTACACTACAAACATATCGAATGCTAAGGGGTCTTGGCCAATGCAGGGCTTTGGGGCAGCTCTAGGGGGAATTGCAGGGTATATTCTGAGGAGATTCTGGGAGTGTTCAGACATGAAGGTCCTGTCAAAGGTGCAGCGCGATTCCAAGAAAATCCAATACAAGGTCCGGGGAAGTTACAATTTTTTAGGAGGAAGGTTCCAAGGAAGGTTACAAGGAATGTTCTGTGTAGGGAGGTGGTTCATTTTGCAGCGCGGTCCGGTCTCAAATCGCAACGCGAATACCTGAAAAGGCTACCAGGGTTTATAAACGATTGCGTTTGTCGAAAGAGCTTATTGGAGTCCAACCCCCTTAACCTCGCTAACCCCTCGAACCCCCTTCCCCCACTGTCCCCACCTTAGGTTTCGCAAGGGTCTGGATAAGGTTGCATGTATAAAAAGAACTACGCCATGAATTTTGTGCGCAACATGCAGACGTTTGCATTCTTACTACAACTCCATTAACTTGTCTAAAACCAGAAAAAATAAAGCTTCGAGGCACTCAATACGGTTTCTACCCTTTCGAACCCTTCCAAAAAATTTGTGAAACTTGCCTCCCTGCTTCTTCTCTCCAGTGCAGCCAGGTTAGAAATGACTTCTCGAAGTTTCAATCTCGTGGTCCTGCCTTCGTGAGTGGCTACTCTGAGGATCCATCAGCTGCTTGCCACAGCTTAAAGGCTTAAAGGTTGAAAAAATTCGAGGTAACTAGATGGAAGGAAGGCCCGGAAGGCCATTGTTCTCACTATCACGATTCTGTCCTGCCAAATCAGAAAAGTTTGCTACGTCGTTGGAGCCGCTGATTCATTATCTTCGAACTTGAAAGAAAATCTTGTGGCCAGAAAGTGTTGCCATGTGAACTGTATGAACTTTGTGAAGTCAGGTGAACCAGGCACTCACCTCCATGGCTGCCATGTTTGTGGTGGCTGCTGGCATCCGTTGGCGCGAACGCCGCAGCGCCCTGCGTGCTGGACCAAGCGGCCCCTCCACCGCAGTGGTGGGATCGCCCCAGGAGACCTACCAGGAGTTGGTTGACAAGTCCGAGTTTCTTGGCACTTCTGCCTGCCTGCAGTAAACGGCAATTGAAATTTAAAAACGTGGTAGCTAAATTTGAAGGATTTGTGCTGCTTTTAAAGGGCTGACAACACATGAGTTGAAGTGAGAATAGTTTTTGAAATTGACAGAGAGCTGGTGAGCTGGTGAAAATCAATGGAAATCACAGGTACCTGAGGGACCAACCTTGGGCAAAGACCTTTCATGCCGCCTTCATGGGTCGGAATCCAAGCCACACCAGCTGTTTGATATTCTCGATCATTTTTGTCATTTTTCCCTGGTTTGCAGAAATTGAAATTAGAAATGATTATTGCATGAGCTTGGAACTTCTTGAAACGGGGTCTCGAGGTGGTGCCTATGTTGGCATGGCTGGTTTGCTGTCCCTGGTGATCGGCGGCAACCTCGCTTCGGAGTTCATCACTCAGAAAGCCGTCTTCGCAGCAACTCAGCTGACAGAGCGTTGCCGGGCATGGATACCAGAGCAATGAAGCCGTTGAATTCTGGTGATTCGTCTTTCTCAATCGTTATTTCGATGCATTCTGTGCATTCTCCACTTGCAGAGTTGCAGCTACATTGGAACTCAGCTTTGTGATGTTTTGTTGGTGATTTCTCTTGCAATTTGTTTGGGTTTGATGTTGCATCTCCAAGTTGCAAGAAACTCTCTCAAAGGCATTGTTCCCTATCAACCTGCTGTTGGTCTTGACCACCGGCGGTCAGCTCTTCACTGGCAACAGTGCCACCATGGCCATCGGCATCTATGAAAAGAAGTGCACGACCAAGGACTGTTGGGTACACGCCTTCAGCTGTGGAACCGGGAGGAAAGGCTTGCAAGCTATACAAGAGTTGCCCACACAGATTTATTAGTTCAGCTGGAGTATTGTGCCACAAAGGGACCAGAGTACCTCAAGCTTCCCTTTAAACGAAAGCTGTACTTCCGTGTGCTGTCCTCCTTGTCTTTCAAGCACCTTCGGCAGAAGAAAAACGAAAGGACTTGATCCGCAATTGGACCATTGCCTACATCGGCAACATTTGTGGCTGCTTGCTGATCGATGCCCTTCGGACCAACAGAGTTGATTTGTGGCTTCTCAAGATCCAATCGGGTGATATGAGCTAGTTGAATTCTTCTTCGGGAAATCTTGTGTCCTCAGTAGTTCTCCACAGACGATCTCCAACCCTTCACCACTGGTCTGTTGTTCCAACTTGTGATCATCCTATAGTCTTCCAAATGGGCCCTTCAACTCAACTGATTCTACTGCTACCCTTACAACGGGACTTGGAGAGTCTCTACCAAAAGCGAAGAAGTCAGACACACATTCTGAGTTTTTAAGCCACACCTCCCAGGCCGTCGCTCGTTACACTGGCATGTTCACCGGTGGTGCGCAGGACAGGGACTGAGTGGGCGGGAGACTCAGGTGGACCAGGAGATCATGAGATAATCTCAGCACATGCTAGCTATTTGCTATTTGCCCACCTCACAGATTGGCATGTCACAGAATGTTCACACCATGCAAGCGCCTGTGGTGTGCGAGTCACATAGTTTTTGTCTTTAGGAGATGGCGGTTCACACCGTGATGAAGAAGTGCTCTGCGACTTTTGGTCAGACCGTCGCAACTTGAACAACAAGCTGTAGTCGCTACCGACTTGAAAAAAAAAGGTCGGTCACAGAAGCCGGCAGAGAGGTATACTTCCTGATCAGAAAGCCATGCCACTAGCGGAACAACACCTCTTGGTAAGCCTAGAGAACTTCGTAGGACTTCTATCTCCTTTTAGTTTAGTGGGACTTTGCGCGTTAGATCAGGGTACGTAAGGTATGCAGATGCTTGAACCTGCTCTTCACATAGTTTGGAAGGGTTGGTTGTGACTGGAAAACCGTGGTGAGGTGAAGGGTATCATGTGCAATTGGCTGGTTTGCATGGCCGTGTGGTTGTGCACCATGGCGAAGGACAGACATCATAAGTAGGGGAGTTTGAAGAGTTTAATATTGTTCAATTACATCCATGCAGAGGCAATGCCATAGTCACATCAGTCAAGAGTTGGAAGGCTAAATCCAGTTGATGGATCAGGACCTCTCCGGCAAGATGGTTGGAGTTTGGTTCCCTATCTCCATGTTCATTGCCATCGGCTTCGAGCACTCAGTGGCGAACATGTTCATCCTCCCAGCCGGACTGTTCTCAGGCAAGCCACTTTTCAAAGAGGACAGCATAGGATTTTGAGCCACTGCATATGGATAGTGATTTCTGCTGTGACAATGCGGCACGAGATATCTGCCAAGCGATTCTTACAAACCATGATTTTTCGAAGGTGCACCGCTGAGTTGGGGTGACATTTTGGTGAAGAACTTGATCCCAGTGACAATTGGCAATGCCATTGCTGGTGCTTTCGCATCTTGGACTACAGAGTGAATTCTGTTTTGGGAGACTCGCGGGCAGCTGGAATGCATGCAATAGGCATTTATATGCATTTACCCATTTTACCCAAGAACACACATATTCACAATCTCTTTTTTTCAGCTGCCTGTGCATGTTTCACTTGAGTTGAGAGTTGAGAATCAAACAGGGTGATTGAAATTCCATAGTATGCAAGCCTAGGTGGTGGGTGCTGGCATGTCTTTCTCTTTCGGCGCGCTCGGAAAGAAGATTGGCAAGAAGTGAGAGGAATTGAATTGGAACGACCGTTCTGTCTAGGCATCTGAACCGAGGCAGTGTCTGGACGCTTTTTTCAGTACAACAAGAGGTTGGAATATCTTTGAATAACAATGAGGTCTGATTGTGGACGTTATTTTGCAAATCCTGCAATCAGACTTGGAAGCGTTTCTGCTTCCTAGACCTAAGAGTGTTTGAGGAAAACCAGAGCGCCCAGCTGTTGGATGAATTTGTATTCCGACAATGACAACTCTCATGGAAAATGGAGATTTGCAGATCAGTTTTTGCTTTTACAGGGATGCTTTGCACATGTTTCATGGACCGAAAAGAGTCAGCTGGTCACGGCAGGATCTGTCCAGGGGCTCACCACATTGGCACCGGGAGTTCTATCACAAGCGCATGCCTGTGCTTGTGCCTGCGCTGACTGTGATACTCTTGCACAGCGCTTGAATCAGAAACTGCAGCTTGGCCAGAATCACTACTTTTTTTTTGCAATACTCATCGTTACATTTCTTGGCGACAGAGTTCAAGTGAGGATTCTCCATATGTATCGTTTGATCGCTACCTTGCAGAACTGCAGGGAACGTTCAAGCGATGCTTCCCGGCTCCTGCTGGTTCAATCGTCACAGCTTTGGGATGCATTTGAGCCAAGAAGTGTGGATGCTCTGGTTATGGACCACTATTTGCCTGCATGAGAATAACCCACAGAAGATCTGGATACCGGTCCAGCAAACAATGAATCTGCATCCTGCGTACTGCAAGGCTATTGTATCAGTGTGATCTTGCTGCATGTTGCTGCATTTGCCGCAGGAAGGCCCCGATTCTTTGCTACAAATCAAGGAACAGCATTGGCGTTTCACAGGCCGTTGGGGTGAGGGTAGGGACCAATGCTCAGTGTAAGGCCTTTGCTTCAAGACCCAGCTTGATGGTGTTTTTCTTGTCGTCATCCGATTTGTCCTTTCTCACTTTTTTGAGTCATTCACTTCTTGTAGAGATCCTTTGATCAAGGTTAGCATTAAGAAACCGCACTGGCGTGGATACTGAAAGTTTGACTCGTTTTGGCATCGCTCGGCTTGGCAGATGTATCGTGGCGCGGCATGTCCTTGGCCTTAAATAAATCGGCTATGGTGCTGGGTTTAGAACTGCCCGCCCCGAGCTTGCCTGCAGGCCTTGGAACCGTCTCGAGTCTCAAGCATTTGTATGACAGAGATGGTAAGACGAGTAGGGGACATGGTGGAATTTGTTTAGCAAGATCTGACACTGCGTAACACCAGAACTGCTTCATCCAAAGATGCCAGGAGATAGAGATATGTATCCAACAGGAAAATTGTGATGGATATTTGGTGCTTTTTTTTTTTTGAGGTGTTTTGGGTCTGTGTCCGTTCACATTTTTGACATTAATTTTGCCATGTTTCTGCAGATGTCCCGCAGGCTTCGCTTTGAACTTTGGCGTAGGATTTTGGTGGTTTCAGTGGAGTGCCCTGTCCACGGAGGCAAAGCTGCATGTTGAAAAAGTCATCATACTTGGTGAACAATGAGTCAATGCAACAAAAAATCTGCTTACCCAAAGGCCAAGTTCCTTGAAAGTTTGGGTTGTCACCAGCCAACAAATGGTAAGCTTGTGGGGACATCCACTGCATTTCCGCAGTGAGTTGCGATACCGGAAGCTGGCTGGGCGAGTCAGTTTCATTGGATAGTGAGCAGAGATGTTGCAGAACCCGTTTGGTTTTGGAGGCAAGCCAAGTTTCCATCCCTTTTGGCGATGCGGCCCGATTCGTGGCCCGCAGCCTGGAAGGTGCAGGTCTTCCAAAGCTGTTTTTTTGTGGGCGGAAAGCGTCAACTCTGAGGCATAGGTGGAAGGCCTGAAGACCTATGTCAGATTGAGATTCCATTAACTCTGCGGATACTTTAAAAGACTTTTGAAACATGAGCAGTGAAGAAATGCCTGGTTGTTTGGGTCGTATAGGTGGCGATAGTAGCAAGAGCACACTTATCCCCACTTCATACACCAGTCCCGCTCGCCCACCATACATCCACAAAAAAAAACAATTTTCACAAAAATATGTTCAAAAAAAATAATTTCTAGGATAAATTTTATTCAAACATTTCCTACAAATTATTCTACAAAATTATCCAGATTTTTCTTGTGCTTACTTGACACTATGTGTCTTGTCCATCCACATTTTCTAACTGTACATTTGCAAACTTCACATTCTATTTCAATTTGACTATATGCCTTCCTGTAATCTTTTCTGTCTTCCTTATGTTCTTCATAATATTTTTCAAAATATTCAAGTCTTTTCTCTCTATGTCGTTGATGCTTCTCTTTCTCTTT
>DF244383.1:0-28006 GCA_000507305.1 Breviolum minutum Mf 1.05b.01 | reverse complement strand
GAGGCTTTGAAATGAAATGCTCAATTCAATTCAAGTATCGTGCCATGGTGATGCCGAATGGGTGTGTGTGGGCGGGCCTGCAGCGGTGCGCAACAGTCGACGATGACGATATTCCACGTCCAATTTGGCAACATCACGTTTGTGGACGGCATGGTTTGATGCATGAAAACTAGCAACTGGGGAGATACAATTTTCGATGTACCTGGCTATGTAAAACGGACACTTTTTTTTTGTCACACAATATCCATTTGTTCGTGCCAAGCCACTTGTGTCCCGCCTGTTGCTTCACAGTTCCTACTTTTTTGTCCCTTTTTTTATGCAACAAGGATGGCGGCTGGACCTTTGAAGGTGATACAACTGTTGAGTTGCGCCTCTCTGCCTGCGGACGGCCTCCTTTCGGGCACAGGCTGAACGAAACGACGTGTACGGCTTGAAAATTGTTGTTTGCGTACTGAGAGCATGACGAAATACATCCAGCAGAGCTTCCAAATGACCTTCCGGCGCATGTTTCATCAATTCGGCAACAAGCACTACATCATCCCCTGTTCGTTTGTTCTTCGCTCGTCTGATTGCAACCTTCAGCTCGTTTATACTCCACGGCGCTTCCGTCAACATCGGCCGGTCCATCGGCCTGCCGAAATGTCCAGAAAAAATGTCGACCAGCATGTCTGCGATGTTCCAAGGAAGAAATATAATGTGCTGAGTCCTGCCATTGGGCAGGTCAGGTCAGGTCAGTTTGCACGCCCCAAAATGGCAGACCTGTGTTGGGCGCAAGCAAATTTAGACAAAAGAAACACTGCCTGCCCGCAATGAAGGCGAGGAACCCTGAGTCGAAACGATGCCAGGTTTTAGACGATGTTTCCTTCCAATCACCGAGTTGTTTCCAGCGGAAAAAAACATATACCTTCTCATCCCAAGCACCAGGAAGTCGGCCACATCGCTTGTTGTTGGGTGGCGTCCAGTCCAAACAGCGTCGCAACCATTTTTGCGGAGGCAACGTTTTGATGTATGCAGCAAATTTTTAATACTTGATTGTGACCACCGCTGACCATGGCAAAGATGCAAACTGATTTACCACAGTGTCTTTGCGTGCATGCCACGAGTGCAGAATCACATGCCACGGCGCCGACCAATCAATTCCCATAGGGGGAGGGATCATGCGAAAGGGCAGCAGCCAGAGTTTGCCTGGAAGCCGGGGCCAGGGTAACCACCATGCAACACCCGCCTCAGCGACCTCAACCTGGACCACATCAACCGGCACGATGACAGAAGGATCGAGGTTATAGCCAATGGCCTCCTATTATGGGGAGGAGCGCAACTCGCGGTCGACACCACCGTGGTATCCCCCTTGACCTCATCCAGCCAGCCCCGAAGACATGCCGGCCAATACGCAAGTGCAGCGCTCGAGGACGCACGCGTATCCAAGGAGCGCACATACCCAGAACTTTTCCGTTCCCGACGGTGCAGGCTCGTGGTCCCCGCTCTCGAGACAGGGGGCCGGTGGAGCCCGGAAGCACCCATTTCCCTCCGCCTCTTGGCCCAGACAAAAGCCAGGGCAGTTCCCAACATCCTCCGCAAAGCTGTGGAAGCTTCCCTCCTCTCACGCTGGTCAGCCATCCTCACACATGCGGCCCAGCAGGCATTCGCGGTCAGTCTCCTGGACTTAGATTGCGCCGGCACCAGCACCCTTGATGGGGACACCCCCTCCATCAGCGAGCTTCTGCGGCCATTCCCTCCCGCCTACTAGCCGTCTCCCAGTCCGCCCATAAGGAGCTGAGGCCTGGATTTGGCCCAGTCCTTCGTGCACATCCGGAGCCGCCGGTATAGAAATGGCATTACCTGGAGAGTGTTATTCAAACAGTCATCCACTTGGGACCTTCTGCGGAAAAAAGGTGCGGGAGGAAAAAAATAAAAAAACATCATGCGACGCAACAGTTTTCGCATTTCAGTGTCATACCTTCGCACATCCCCTGGGTATAGTTTTCGGTGACCGGCTGCAAAACAAGTAAGTGGAGTGACAACAACATTGAAAAAAATAGGCGCAAACCCCGCGGAATGTTCTTGTCGCAGAATCCACTTGCGCACGAACCATGCCCGAGCAGCGCTTTGCAAATGATGTTCCACATCCAAATTCGGTCCTTGTACATATTTTGTTGTCAGAGAACAACCCAACCACAACCACGCGGCATCACCGACACTTCGGCCCCATTCTGCAAGCGTAAACTTCTTAGTGGTTGTGCCTCAGTCGTCAAAACAAAAGTTTTCGATGCATTCAAGACCATAGGAACTAGGCAGCAACAAATGCCACAGCCAAATGCATTTGCACACATGTTGGGTGAAACTTTTGCAGGAAATCCTCGCAGACCGTGCCGCCCACCGAATCTTACAGAAAACCCGTGGACATTACATGAACTTCAATGTGCCGTGAGGCNTGGACACGGCTTGGGACAAAGGAATTCCAGTATGGATTGTGAGTCTAGATTTGTGAAAAGCTTTCGACAGAGTGAACTGGGATGCATTGTGGCTTGCCTTACATGATCATGGCATTTCTGAACATCTCGTTTGGATTTTGCAGTTGATTTATTCGAATCAATCAGGAGAAGTGCAGGGTGAACATAGTAACAGCGATCTTTTTCCCATCCACGCTGGAGTGCGACAAGGATGTGTGTTGAGCCCACGCTTGTTCTGCAGTGTGTTGCAATGGGGAATGTCAGCTTGGAGACGGAATGCGGAAACAAAAGGATGTGGTTTTGACCTTGGCGATACTATGCCATCTTTACTGGACCTACGCTTTGCTGACGATATTCTTCTTTTTGCACGAACAGCTGCAGAAGCAATGGCTTTATTGGACGATCTGGTACGCAAATTGCAGAACATTGGGTTGCAATTGAATGCAGCGAAAACAGTTGTTTTAACTTCAGAGGTTCAACCACCATCTTCCTTGCGTACGAACAATGGAACTGTGTTACGGGTGCTGAAACAAGAGGAGACACACAAATGGCTTGGTTGCATGATCAGCGCTGCAGGATCAAGGAACACACATCTGGATCTCCAACATCATCTTCAAGCTGCATCGAGAGCTTTTCATGCAAACAAATGGATATTGTGTGACAAAGGCGTGTCCATTTTACACAGGCTCCGATATTTCGATAAGGTTGTATCCCCAGTTGCTTGTTTTGGTGCATCACACCGTGCCATTCACAAAGATGATCTCGCAAAATTGGACGTGGAATATCGTCGATTGATGCGCATGGTTGTGGGCCCGCCTGCTGACACCAATTGGGCATCGCCATGGCACGATATCTTGCATGGATGGAACAACAGAGTACAGATACTCTCGGACCACGCTGGAGTGCAACCTTGGTCTGTCAGATGCATAGAAGCAGTCTGGAAATTTGCATCCTATGTTGCAATTTTACCTCCCGAACGATGGACCCGCAGGATTCTCGCATGGAACATGAGAGGGCCACGGAAACGCGGGCGACCGGCCTACACTTGGGAAACAGCGCTGCAAATGCATTCGATTTGGAAGGGCTTTGACAATTGGATTATGGAGGCTGCTGCACGTGAACGTTGGATGCTAATGAAGCGGGATTTTGTACTTTTCACCTTGCATAATAGATGATCGGCAGATTTTAAATTGCTTTTGCTTGCGCCCTAAAGGGGCTGCCTTCGGGCCAGCAAGCTCTGACTCTGACTCTGACTCAAGACCAAGCCAACTTCTTGCAACGCGCCAACAAGTTCCTCCAACATAAAAAGTAATTGTTCCCTTCAAGCCGCAAAAAAATAAATTGTGCAAACCGTTTTGGGCGTGCAAGCTGACCTGCCCTGACCTGACCTGACCTGCCCTGACCTGAGTCCGACCATTGTTGGACACACCTCGTTTTGACCGTAAGTTGATGCCATGAAGGGCCATCAATTCATTGACTTGACCTGTCCAATCATCCAAAACCTGATGCCATGGACGGGTCCAATCCATGTCTGCCTGAGCACCGGGAAAGCAACTTCCGAAAAAGGACATCAAATGTGCGAGAGTGAAACAACTGCTTTCGGCGCATTCAAATCCAAGCCGATGTTACGCAATTTGCGCACCAGACCGTAGAGTCATTGCTTCCGAACTGTTCGTGCGAAAAAAAGAAGGTACCACCAGCAAAGGGAAACTCATGTAAAGGGTTGGGTGGACTTGTGCCTGTAGGCCCGGAGGTGGCCCATTTACGCTACAAATTAGGCTGTCATCTATGCTTTCTGGGAATAAAGGATGTCAGGCAACATTTCCATCCAGCGTGGGCGATTTATTGACTCCAGTGCCTCATGTTGAAAACTTTGCCATTTGCAGAAATTTGTGAATTCACTTTGCCATACATGGGAGCAAAGCTTACAATGTCAAGAACAAAGCGAAGGTCTGAAAGGGTCGGACCGCCATCGCCGAAGTCAAGTCCAATTCTGGGAACCGTGCCGCGCCACACGCCCATGGCCACGTCCGGGACGGCACACAATTGTCGAGGATTTCAGACACACCCTCGTTTCACGGCGCTTTTAATGTAAAACAATCTTCTGCCTTTGTTGGTTCAAAGCAGGTTCAGCTCGATTGACTTCATTTTGGTGCTATTTTTTTTTTAATCGAAGTTTTATGGTCACAGCTCCCTTTTTGGGGAGTGTTTCGGCTGCTGCGGAGTGCAAGAAGGGGGGGGGGCGGAAAAATATTATGGCATGTTATCGTAAAGTCGCTATGGTGAAAACCACGTGTGTTTGTTTCCGAGTGGAGCCTTCAAACCTACATTCCCATTGAGACACTGCAATACAAACGTGGGTTCAAGACACATCTTTGTCACACCCCGGCGTGGATGGGAAAAGGATCGCCGTGGGTATGTTCATTTCCCTCGTATTACTTGATTGGGATACATTAATTGCAAAACTTGAACGAGATCGCATAACTCAAGCCGCAGTGCGTTCCATTTTTTTTGCTGCTGTGGCGCTTTTTGAACTGCAACAGCCTCAGGTTCCTGGATTGTTATGTCCCTGTCCGGAACCTTGCACAAATCCAGACCTACAATCCACACTGGAATTCCTTTGCTCCAAACTCTGTCCAAAAGCAACTTTGCAGTCAGCAACTGCTCATCCTTCCAGCAATCCTTCAATACAAATTAAGATCAGAAAGGCAATTAATTTCTGTATGCAACGGATCCGTCTGGTCAATGGTCAACGGTCAACCCTGTATGCCACATTGACAATTTCCCCTGGTGCCTGAAGCCGGACGCCCAATGCATGGACGGGTTGGTTAAGCAGTTGGTTCGCATTGGTTTGTTTTTTTTTTTAACCCGGAGAAGGTAATGGTCATCACGAATGAGGCCTAAGCTCGTGGAAACCCATTACAACCACACCTGGAGTGATTCTCAAAGTTCTGACTTGTGATGGTGGGCAAAGGTGGTTGGGTAGCATGTTGACATCACGTGGGTCGAAATTACAAGATGTGGATTTGCAATATCATTTTCAGCAGACATCGAAAGTCTTCCATATGAACCGGTGGATATTGCAAGACAGAAAAATGTTTCCGTTGTAAAGCGCTTACGGTACTTTGCGTCTCCAGTGTCGTCAGTGGCATGCTTCGCTGGCCGACATCGCGCTATATACAATCGACATTTGGAAAGCCTCGACACTCATTTCCGGAAGTTGTGCAAGTCAATCGTCGTCCTTCCGCCTGGTACGAAATACTTCATCAATGGAATGTTCGGGTGAACACTAACATCAAACACATGGTCGCGCATTTGTTGCTTCAACTATTGGAAGCTAGCGCAACATGTCGCCATACTATCCCAAACATGTTGAGTTCGCCGAATTAGCGTTGGTGCCCGGCTGGAACATACCGAATTGGTCGCCCACTTTTTCATTGGGAGTTGAAACTTTAAGCCATGCCCGGAGACTGACCAGTAAAATCAGTCCTTGCTACTGACCATTCTGCGGTCAAAAAGGCGCGTGAAAAAAAATCAACGGAACTGGGGGCACGAAGGCTTGCGGCAATGGAGGGATGCTGCTATGAATCGGAACGTTTGGGATCAACATTGCGAATTTTTCCATGGTATTTTGCAGTACATAGAGTGACTTGATTCACCTTTGGGTAGCATACTTGTAGAATATTTTTTGTAAAATATTTGGATACATTCTGCGTTCAGGGCCCGCTAACATTGGCGCGCAGGCCTGACCTCCCCTGGCGTGCCCTGACCTGACCGTAGTGTTGACCGTTGACCAGACGGATGTTTCCAATCGGTGTCCAAGCAAATCGTTTTTGAGTTTATGAGATCTTCGCTGAAGCCGCCAGCCCCCCTCCACCACAGCAAGCTCCCAGCCAAGACTTGGTCCTCTCCTATGCACATCTGGGGGCCATCGTGCCCTATGCCTAGAGATTGACCAGTAAAAAAAAATAGTCAGACAGACTGGACATTCTGCGGTTACGAGAGGCACGAAAAAAAAACAAAAAAAAACAATCTGAACGCACGCAGCTGATGAAACAACAGAATCCCAATACCGGACACGCTGTGAAATAGAAACTTTCCGGTCCTCCAAAATCGATTTGTATTTGTTAGCATGATGCTGTCGCATATTTGGCGACTTGCAACCATGATGAATGAAAAAACTCCGGTGCAAAACATCGTGTGATCAATTCGTCCACGAATTCTACACAATGATTCGCTTGCCACGTTGGAAGGGGGCACCATTCAATTGGAATTAAAATGAAATAATTTTTCAGATGCAATGTTCGCAGCAAAACCACATCTCCCAACCAACACATTCTCACTCCATGATGTTGCATTGAACATGTGTTGTGCATTTTTTCATTTTTTGGTACTTTTTGCATCAACTCATGCAATCATAACGCAATCTCAAAAACACATGCCTTTGCAGAAGTGTGTCCCTACGTTCCCTTAATTTCATCCAAGTGACCTGACTCCGATGGCCCCATTCCGGGGGTCACCCGAAAATTTTTTGCCCAAATAATTATTGTTTCCTCTGGCATGCACAATCATATCGCCACAAACACTAACGAGCATTGGTTCTTTCAAGTTTTATGTTGTCAAAATTTTTGTCTTGGAAGTATCGATGCGCAAACGGAAAACTGCAAATTCCTCAATTAAGCTCTCGACTCTCGACCACATCTGAAAGAGCACTCCAATTTGTTTGCAAACAGCATCATATCATCCGCGTGGCCTGCGTGCGTTTACAACGCAACATCACCACAATGAACTCCGCGATGTTGAGAACAAAACTTCCATGTTTTCATCGCATATTTACACTAACTAGCAACGGGTTCAGGACATCTCCTTATTTCACACCGCATTTGATTGGCAACAGTCTGTGCCTGGAGGTTGCCCAGTACAACAGCCCTGTAAAAAAAAATGTCGTCCTTGTGCCATTCCGACGTGATCATGATACAATGAACCTACAAGCTTCAAATGTGTATGCGGAACCCGCCGTACCCCCTGCACCGCCATAGAAACAAACAAGACATTGTACTCAATGGCATTGTACTCAAAACTTGCGCGCCGCATCCGGACCTTCCAGTCCCTAGGGTTTGAACAAGCATTTTGGGAAAATGCGAAGGCATCATCCACACCAACAGAACAACGAAACCGAACTTGGCCTTTGGATTGTTGATCTTCCAATATTAGCTTTACACTGTAAACTTTACGCACACAAAAGCTATATGATATATATGATATTCAGAAACCCCAACGGTCGCCAATTCCGAGGATTGTCATAGTCACTTGATATGGGTATCATTGAAAAACATGTTTGTTTGCATGTTCTTTCAACATGACCGTCCACCAGCATCAAATTGTCATACATGAAGTAAGTGTTCATGCAACTCACGACTTCATAGACAGAACATATGGCAACAATGCCTTTTGAATGAGCACATATGTTTCGCGGCAGGTGTTGCACTGCATTTTGAAGGTCAACCATGGTGAAAGGTTCAACATCTCCAAACCCAGTTGTTTTCATTTTTCGCACCAAGGTTTCGAGATTAGGCGATTCAAAACTGCTTTCCGATGCAGAAATTCTTTATGAAAGTTGAAAATTTATCCGGACCGGGGTGTGTGCATTTTTTTAGAGCAAACATGAATTCGTGCACGGGCATGATGAATTACCAAATCCTTCAAGTTTTCCAAAACATGTTGAAACTGACCATTTCTCTGTTCACAAGGTCGTTTTGTTGTCGTTGCTGCTGCATCTCCTTCTTCGCAGCCTTCATTCCAGGACACTTTTCTTCCGGACATGTTACCACTGGATGGTTTCGGCCTCAGGGTGACGTGACGCGTCGCAGGTTTTGTACCACTTGTTGATACCAGGGTAAGCTCCGACTCATCAAGAAATAGGCCGCAGTGACATGAATACTGTACGGGTCGAAAACAAGAAATATCCCAACAAACAACAACATTAAAAATAGATAAATGATTGTGTTGCATTAGAGACTGAGGATGTCAACAATGATGAATTCTTTTAGGATTGCAATGACAACAACGCTGTTCAAAACGAGTAGAAAATGATGAACAATACCGTCAAGGTAAAATGGAAATGATGAAGACAACAAAAAGGAACACATATGAATAACAACAAAATGAACACTGAATAAAATGAAGATGAATAAACTGATGATAAGGTGAATACAAAGATGGACAACAGAATGCAAGAGAGGATGAAGAAGAAAATGAACAAAAAGGATGAAAAGGAAATGGGAGATGAACATGAAGAACGCATCCAGAAGACAACGAAGCAACATGTGATGAGAGACATGAGGAAAACTGTGATGTTTACAACCACGACAAACAGAACGACACTGATGTAGTGACCATGAACAGAACGATGACTATGAGTTCGATCGTGATGTTTATGGCGATGTTGATGTTGGAATTGTGACTTTCACATCGCAATGCAAATGTTTTTGTCTCCTGGACCTGTGACGTTGCTTGAGCATTTCGTGCCTGGTTCCGAATGAGGCAGGACAGAAGCCGGGAGGACCAATTGGTGATAGCGCAGGTGCTGGTGTAATGAACATGCCATTATCAATGAAGTACTTATTTTTCATTTCATTTCTAGAAGTATTCCTTTTGCCAACACGTTTGCAGGCGAGGCTTTGGGAAACTTCAAAGCGAGCTGGGCAATTAAAGGCAGAGGGTTTGCATTCGGACTGCCATTTTGCAGGTTCACGAAGCTTGTGTTTTTTGGAGTTAGCTCAGAAGACACCCGCATTGGCTCAGAAGGAGGCTCAGAAGAAGCCTTGTAATACAAAGATCTGCCTAGACCCTAGACTAGACTTGAGTTTTCCCAATATCAGTTCATGTTTCAATGAACCTATAAACTTCAAGAAACCCATGTCCACCACAATATTCCTGTCACAACTCACCAGATTCTTGTTTCAGAAAACCCACAAGTCATTTGGAAGTTTCCTCAAAGAAAAACCGAATGTCCGACGCCATGGTGAAGGCTGCACGTCAACTGCTTAGCGGTTTCCTTTTCCTTGTCTTACTTGTCGGAGCTGCTGGCCTCTCGAAAGGAGATGGATGGCAATGTGCTCCAAGACCAGATTCCTGCGATGGACACATGGAGATGTTAGAAAACAAAGCAACCATTCGCATGGCACGCAGCCTTGCTGCTCCTTTCATGGTTGATTGGAATGGTGATGGTCTTACAGACCTCTTGGTAGGCCAAGGTGATGGTAGCATTTGGTATTACCAACGAGCTCCACAGGATCGGATGCTTTACTACAAAAATAATACGGACAAAAGCAATCCTTTTCGAGTGATCAAACCCATTCCCATCGATGAACATGGTGGTCAGCACCCAGCAGGGCCTGTGGTGGTGGATTGGGACATGGATGGCCAGCTCGAGCTCATCTTGGCTGTAGCAGGACATCTGCGATACTTCAAGCAGCATGAAGGTGAACTGGTTGAGCAAGAGGGATTGAAAAACCCATTTCATGAAATCTCGTTCAGTAGCATTGCACCACGCATCTGTGCAGCTGACTGGGATGGTGATGGAGACATGGATCTTATCCTACCCAAGGGCAGGGGGTTGGCATACTTCGAGCAAGTGAATGGAAAATTGGTCGAGCGCACAGGGGAAGCCAATCCCTTTTGGCATGTCAAAGGTGCTTACATCGACAACGCCCGTGGTTGGGATGGTACCTACGGTGCACCCTTCGCCATGGACTGGGACGCTGATGGCGACCTGGATCTGATTTATGGACAAGTTGATGGTACAGTGTTGTTTTTCGAGCGCTTGGCCAGCGCTCACCTTGCACAGAGGAATGGCATTGCAAATCCTTTTGGAAGGATCCAAGTGGGCCACTATGCGGCTGTCCAAGCTGTTGACTACAATGGTGATGGCTTGGTGGACGTGCTCGCTGGGAACCAGGATGGAAAAGTCGCGCTCTTCGCACGTGTGCGAGATGTTCGGCTGCAGGAAAGGAAAGGCACTGCCAATCCGTTTTATGACATAGGCCCCTTGCGGAGCGCTGTTCCATCTACGCCTTTGATGGATGAGACGGGCGCTTTGTACTTCATGTTTCAGGAGACCAACATGGGAGGGAGAGGCATCAAAAAGCAAATAGATTTGCATCATTACATTACATGTATTTTTTTGATGTGATTTATTTTGATTTGCGAATCCTTTTTTGGCATCTTTTGATCCGTATGCGTATTTGCATTTCATGTTTCAGGAGACCAACGTGGGACGGGTGGAGCTCTTTAAGCGCCTCGAAGATGGTAGTTTTCAAAATCTGACCCAAAGGCGGCCTCCAGCAGCAGCTGCCAGTGCCATTTGGCTGGCAGCAGGTAAAACACAGCTTTTAGATTGGAATGGAGATGGTAAGACTGATAGGTTGACAATCTACCACAATGGCACTGTCGACTACAAGGAGAATGTGAATGGAAAGCTAACAGATCTGGGAGAAAAGAGCCCTTTCTTCGGCTTGAGCTTTGGATCTGCTTTTGCTGATGCCAATGTTTCAGGGTACCTGCCATTGGACTTGTATGGCGATGGCCGCAAGGAGCTGCTGGTGGCCGAATGGGGTCTCAAAGAACTGAGGTTTTTCGAAACTGCTTGGTGCGAATTGCCAGATGCTTGCAATAGCCGAGGTGTTTGCTTGAAGAACACCGGTTTGTGCTCCTGCATGCGGGGATATAGTGGCACAGATTGCTCCGAGTGCACTCAAAGTTTTTTCACTGACTTCAGTGACAAGTTGAGTGACTACCCGGGCTTTGTTTGTCGCGCGTGCCCTGGAGCTTTGGAAGATGATGCTTGTAGCGGAAGAGGTGTTTGTGAAGATGACTTCTCTGTGAAAAAGGCGCAGGCCGGAAGCATGTCCAAACTTCAGTTGGCCTTCCTTCATGGAGAGGGCACCTGTTCGTGCAGTGACTATTTCAATGGAAGCAACTGTGAAACAGGCCAATGTCCTCCGGGTACGGAGTATGCGGAGCATTCCATTGTTGCTCATTGTGAGCTGTGTAAGCCCGGACACTACAAATTTGAAGAGGACAATGTTGCCCTTTGCAGAATGTGTCCTCAACATCATTATGCACCAGAGCCTGGGACAAAAGAGTGTAAAGAATGTCTCGGGTCTCTTTTTATCTATTCCGTGGACAAGGAACGCACGGAATGCCGTATGGATATCACTGCAAGTTTGCCAGTGTTGTTTGGAATTATTTGTTGGTCGTTGACCTTCTACTTTGCACCCATGGTCTTTGGTCTTCCCATTGTGGTGGCGGACATTTCTTTGGGACCCTATTTGCCAAGCGAAAAACGCAAGGAAGAAGGAGGACCCTTTGTCAAACAGAAGAACCATGGCATTTGTTGAAATCCCAAGTCATATTTTATACCATCAACTGTCCTAGTGAAAATCACAATCATACTCTTAATCAACCGCGAATGGAATTAGACTACAGTCACAACAGAGTTCCACCAGCTTCCGCGCAGGACCTAGTACTTGTTGCAAGTGGCGCAGAACTCCGGCTCCTTCCCGCCAGACAGACGAAGGTGAAAATTTGCAGTGCGTCAAGGTCAAGAGCCATGGCAATCACAATCTTCTCAAAGGCCAGCGTGCCACCATCTACTTCCGGGGCACTGGTGATCCACGATTGGACACCAAGCGCTTCGACTTCAAGGTGGAGGGTTTGACACACCATGAGCTGCTGTTGCTGAACATGGACGGCACGCCGGTCAGTACCAATCATGACTCCTCCACGGGACATCTTCAGGTGAAGCACAAGCAAGCCATGCTGAGGATGGGGATGTTTGGTTTGCCCTTCATCGTGTGGACCTTGCTTCCCATGGGTGCTTACGCAGCCTTGTTGGCGTACCTGAACAGCAGTGCTACAAAGTTTCTTCCCAGCACCAGTAGCCTTCACGTGGCGATAGGATGTTTTGTCTCGGTGTTAGCGCACAGCTACCGCTACAAGAACTTGGAAAGGACACGTCTCAAGAAGGATATCAAACACTTCATCCAGAGGCTGAAAACTAAGAACCCCAACCCAACTCGATGCAGCCGTGGGCCAACAAGGGCCATCACAGCAGGGCAACTCAAAGAGTTTGACTACTACTTTCACGGCTATCACGGTTCACAACGCACCATGTATTACGTGTGTCACAACATCATCCTGCAGTTGACTCATCCCTTCAAGCTCTCCTACGCAGAGTTAGCGGGACCTACTGTGGTGACTTGGTTCGTCTCTCACTACTGGGGGACATCCTTCCGTCACTTCGTGGATACTGTGAGCAAGCACAGCGAAGAATGTCCTTTTCCAGGAAAGAAACCTTCGCAGCAGAATTATTGGATTTGCAGCTTCAGCAACAATCAGTGGGCCGTGGAGGAGGAAGTTGGCAAGAACTGGGATGAATCATCGTTCTACCTGGCGATGAGAGATCACGCTTGCAAAGGGACCGTGATGGTCTTCGATGAGGACGCTCTCCCCTTAACCCGATCTTGGTGTTTGTTCGAGTTGCTGCAGACACATCATTTCAAACACAGCCGCGATGATTTCGCGGGCTTGATGCTTTGCTCCTCGAATGGTGTGATGAATCGCGGCAACGGATCCTTCGACTTGGCCATCAAAGTGAGTCACAAGTTGGCCACCCTGGATTTGCGTGAAGCTCGAGCCAGCAAGGAATCTGATAAGCTCATGATTGAGGAGCTCGTCCGACGTCAGGCTGGCTTCAAGAATGTGAGAACCTTCTTAACCAATGCTGTGGAGGAGGTGCTCCTTGCTACACGTGCTCGTTTCCAGGATAAGATGACTGAGTTGCAGTCTTCCTTGGCATTGACCCAGAGTGACTCGCCAACCCACAAGCGAATGCCTGAGCCGTCACCAACCCAAGTGATTGATCCGGACAAGGAGAAGCGCCCAGCGCTCCTGGGCTCCTTTCGCAAGGCTTACACAACCAGTTTGAAGAGTTTGGAGCGTGTGCTCAGAAGATCTGGATCCTCAGGCTCCAATGACAAGCTTTCACCAAAGCAGGACTTGGAACATGGGGTCATTCCAGAGGAAGATCTCGCTGATCTCGCCTCTCCGATGAAGGAAGAAGAGGAAGAGGAGGAAGAGGATGTGCCCGAGGAGGATCGACCAACCAAAAGTGACCTGTGAAGACAGGAGAGCCTTACAACATCTAGTGGCTCACAAAATTTTGTGCATGGAATTCAGGGCAGTACAGATCCCAAGTTTTCGAGGGAGAGACAAAAGATTGATGATTGATGTAGACTGTGCGATTGCAAGTCTTTGTTTGCGAAGAAGTTTGTTTTCCTTGATCTCTCCTTTCACAACTGGAACTGGATGACACCCAAGCTCATCCTTTCATGGCCGAACTCCGGCAGATAGCGTGCAGAGAAAAAATCGAAGATGCATTGAAGGCATTCACCTCTCAAGCGTTGTGAATTTTGAGTCGGTGTGACATGGAGCGTCAATGGGCTGCCAATGGAGTGTTATGGGTTTCGCATTGGATCGTATTCATCACTGTCCAGGCTTCTCGCCCTCTGCAAGATTTTCGCTCAAGCATCCATGGGTGTTCGTTCCCTTGAGGGGCCCAGGGCCAGTCTTGCGCGATGTTGCGATTCCATCATTTGCTGGCATGTGCGGCAACTTTGGCCTCCGGCAATCTGAATTTCCAGGCGCTCATTGGACTCTTTACAGCGTTTCCTGATTGGAGCGCCATTGGTTTTCTGCGAAACTGGTAGCTTGTTCTTGTGATTCATAGCTGATAGCTTGCAACTCGCAGGATGTCATGGAATCGGCCACTCAGGATGCGGTGAAGCCTCTTGGATTAGGGTCAATTTGCAGCGTCAGGATGACGCCACAAGAAAACTAGCTCTACCAATTCTGTACCATAGGTATTAGTTTTGTTGTTTTATGGTCCGTTGAATTAAAGGTCTAGTTGCAGGTTCTGACAGCATGAACTGAAAATCATGAAGCTCACATTTGTCTTTGCACAACACTTGCTCTCATTCGTTTCATGTAACCATGAACGTTTTTTTTTTTGGGGGGGGAAACGCAAGTACATTGACGTGATACAGCAAGATTAGATACATCATGGGGCGCTGGACGGTAGGAAGCATTGGTGAGGAAAAAAGCGATTGAAGGTAGCAAGAGTTGAAGCAGTTAAGGACAGTGGAGCAGTTGAAAGGTGCTTGCGGGGTCTCGGCTGTGGACCTAGGGGATTCTGGTTTCTTTGCCGCATCCAGTCAAATTTTGCTGAGTGTCACAGTCGCTTCACCTATCGAAAGTTCCCCGAAGAGAGAACCAGTGAGGTTTTGTGCAACCCAAGACTACGTTGGGGCAGTGCTTTGCAACACAGTACACCAACTGCAGCCTGAGCTATACTGAAATTTCCTGCCCCGCAACTTAGTTGCATGCAGGGAGCACCCTCTGAAAAAAAGAGCAATCCAACACCTGGAAGTGGTTTAGCAGTGCTTAAAGACCCAAGACCGGGCAACATATGGAATTTTTCTTATTCTTTTTGATATGTGCCGGTCTTATCTGGTCTTGGGCTTTTAATTTGAAGTGGTTATAACTAGTAATCAGTTGTGTCCCATAGATTTCCCATAGCCAGCTTGTGCCGGGCCTCGGTGGGTGAATCCAGTATCGCCCTTCAGGCCGAATGCCCACTTGTGGCGCCAAGTCCAAGATTTCCATGCATTTTTACTTGTGTGCCACCAGAGGAAGGGTTATGAAAAGTGGACATTGTGTCGCTGATCGGCTGTGAGTTAGTTTGCCCTAGAAGACTTCGAAAAGGTAACTTTATTTTTCATTTCGCCTAGCATTGCAAGCGTGTCTTTCTTTCCGTCAAACGCATTTTGAGAGGATTGTGCTGAATACAGCCCGGGCAATGCACGACCAGACTTGGATGGAAAAGTGTGCGAACCTTGTGAGATCTTAGGCCAGGTGGGAGACCTTTCTCACTCAGCCAATGGCTAACCTTTGAACTTTGGGGGATTACGTATTTAGTAGGAAAGATAAAAATCAAGCTTTTATTCTTTTATTTCAGGGTCCTTTGGCTAAGTAAGCTTTGCATCCAGTGGAAGAGGTTCAAGAAAGTAGTGTTGCTTCTCACTCTGGTGTTTGTGTGCCTTGACTTCCAACATGGCTTTCTTATTCAAACGTTCATATCATTGGCGAAGCCAGCGTGCAGCTGCAGGTTGCAAGTACTGTGAGGACACGAAGTGCAGAACATGCTTCAAAGGCATGCAGCTGAAAATATGCAACTCCCTTTTGCTGGATGCTGGTTTCCAGGAGTGCTTCTAGACTCAGTTGTTCAGTTGTCACCTTCTTCTCCAACTCCTGCAGGCTTTGTTCTGAACAAAAACGGCCAATGTATCTTTTTCCTGGATGCCAACGGCGTAAGCGCTGCTGTCCCGTGCCAGCATGGTGCCATGCGTTTGCGGCGTTTGCGTTGCAGAAGTCGTGAGGAATAGTGATACTTCAAGTAGGATGGAAGGACAGTGGTGACTCTGGTGACCCTTGCTGGAACGAGAAACATGGGGCAAGGCGATCTCGAGACACTGAGGTTTTACACAGCTTGGTCGTCATCATTGTGGCCTTAGTGCCTTGACAATGTGAGAATGTGAATGTTTGTTGATGTGCCATCCGTGCCATCCTGGCCATCGTTCAACTTTGGGTTTTATCCACGCATCCTGAAGCCATTTTGGCAGGAATGTTTGCGGATTGTTTAGTAAGACAAGCTGGTGTCCCAGGTGTTGACCGTCCTTGTGTGCTACTTCCGTGGCAAGAAGTCTCCAAATGCAGATTCTCAGCTTCTTAAGAATCCGGATCATACTGCTAGGGAGTGCTTGCTGGGATCAAATTTAACGTTTTGCAATGCAAGGGGTATATACCTTTTTGTCGGAAAGCTCTGCCTTCAGACTTGCATAGTGTTTCAACATTTGGCATTCTTATACGTAATATATCGCACCATCCTTTCTCGATAGCAAGTGAAGCAAATGGCAGACGAAGCACCACATCCCCAAATTCCAAGATCCTGTGGACCTCGTTACATACAAGGCTTTTGCGAGTCCCACTGCAGATTTCTGGTCCATCCTGGAGTTTCATGTGTGATTTGCAAACCTTGAGTTTCTATTAGGTAACACTTACGCGCATGTACGATCTTGCAGGTATATATCTATGCAGGATTTGTATCAGTATCATGAGTATCACTATTTTCCATTTGCGAGTTGTCCCCCTACTAGTCCTGCCGCAATTATGATGTGTCAGAAGGAGCAGCATCGGCATATTGTTCGCATGTCCAGTTCCAGTGTTTGGCATTGAAAGGTCAATTCTTATCGCACCTTCCTTTTCTCCATCCGATACTGTCTAGCCTCGAGGAATAGAGACAACTTTCCAATTGCCTTAAAGTCAGACTAAAGTCTCTATTTGATGTCTCGAGATGGTAGACTTTACACTTTAATTTGTATGGCATATGACATATGGCACTTGTGACTTATGGTTCTTGGTTTTGTTGCGCCTCATTTCCCTACAGACTGCAGTATAAAGATGACTCTAGTCCCTCCCCTACCCTACTATACTGACCGTTGTGATACCTGTACCCTGTTCTTCTTTCTTGCAGCCGTTTCCAGGAACCCAATCTTGAGAACATGCTCCATGCACGCCGCCACCGCCGCTTATGCAAGCTGCACCGTTGGGAGCCTTCACTTGCATGTGGAGATATCTGGAGCCTGTTTTGCCCTCCATAATGCAGAGGTCCTTCCATGAAACGGCCTCATGTTTCCTTAGCGAGTCCGATGGATGAACATCTGGATGGGCTTGTGCTATTTCAGTTTCCTTGTTGGCCTTTTCAGAAGTTGAAGATACCACGTGAGTGTTTTTGAATTAGACTTTAATGCATAGTGCTTTCAGATTTGAAATACGTGTTGAATGTAGATTTTTCAGAGTCTTGAATTTCTGAACCCTTTCCCGTTTGGAAGGATTTGCTTAAAGAGCCGACCAAGGACAGAACTAGTGACAAAGCTCCAAGAATGTGGCGTGATCTCAGTGTTGGCATCTCAAAGATAAGTTTCACTCCTCGACAGCTCCAGGTTATGTCACTTGATAAATTAGTTCACTCCATGGTCAAGGTGAGTATGATGACAGACGATCTTTCAGGCGTGCGGGAGACAGTTCTGATGGTGAGGAATTGGATGGACTGGTCTGTCATATTCATAGATTGGGACATCCTACATCTTGTGAAAGTGGGACAATAGTCATCACTATTTTAGTAGGGGCGGTCTATTATGCTTCTTGATCCACCGTTGCAGTGTTTTGGCAGACCCCAATTCATATAATTATAGCTGTTTTGGGATACTTCCTGCCAGGGGTTGGGGTTGCACTATACTACAAACGCACCATGCACTTATTCCTGTGCTCCCTTCTCTGCTTTTGCTGCTTCGTGGCTGCACTTGGAGATTGTTTGCCATGAAGCCTCAAGAGCTATTGCAGTAGTTTCCGCAGGAGTTTTTTTTTCTTTTCCGGGATTTGCTGGTTTCTTCTCAGGTTTCTTCATGTGGCTTGGCCGCAAACAAAGAATCCAAGTTCGATTCCAAGTTCTATCAAATTCCGACATTCTCTGCCAAGGCTTTATCAACCTGCTGGCCTCAAGAAATATCTCCCAATTGACCAGGCAGATCTTGCTACGACCACCAGAGTTGAAAACTCTACATATTGTTTCCCGGTTTAGTATATAAATCTGTAAACCAATTCAAAGTGTGCTTAGTGCGATGGCTCAATTTGCTGGGAAATGCACCAAGATTTCCTGACAGAATGCAGAAGACCGTCCGTGCCAGGAGGAGATCTTACACTCCATGCTGCAGGCATTCAGAACATCGGACACAGCGCCGGCTGTCCCTTGGCAAGCCGAGATCAGTCTGACAGGACAGGGTAACTTTACTTGCTGCCATCACATCTAGCTACCCACCTAATCTCATTGTCTATTTGCCTTACCTACCTACATATTTGTCTATCTAGCTCTAGCTATCTATTTTGAATTATTTTGATATTCATCCATCCCCATCCATACAAGTCCATCCACCCTATGCACATACATGAATATTTATAGTTTATATACGATATAACTGGTTTTGTTAAATGTATATGTGCATGTATTAAGTAATACAGGCTAGTTCTAGTGACCAAGCTTGCACTTTTCAACTAGCTCTTACCCTCAGGTGCTCTATTCGCCCTTGGTGACCTGTCCAACTTTCACACCAGAGCTGCAGGTCTTGAACTCAGTTTCAAGAGTGAAAAACATTGGGAGAACGGAAATGCTCACTCTGAGGCTGCAACTTTAGAAAAGTTTGCCAGCAAAAGTTTCTGCGCTCTAAGTGGCTTAGTGGCATTTTCCGTGATTTGCAGGGCCTAAGAAGCAGTAGCTGGGTGTAACGACACAAGTGCTGGATGCTCTGCAAATGAGGTATCATATTTGGGGTTATTTTTGTTTCAGCCTCAGCTTTGCATTCTGCAGCATGCCATGCAGCATACATGAGGGGTCAAGCCGCTAAGATGACAGTGTGTTGTCCCAACTTGAGGTTTTATCTCTACAGCAGGGCCGAAGTTTCCTGGCCTAGCTGTTGAGCTGTTGAGCTGTTAAGCCCGGAAGCCCTGCAATGCAATCTGCAGGTTGCCTTGATTTCTTTATCGACTTTGATGAGCGGAACGTCGACAGCTCTGACTATGCTCTGTTGTTGTGATCCCCTCAGTTTTTGAAGAATGAATCACAAACGCAGGTCTAACAGGTTTTCCAGGATATCATTCCAGTGACACTTGACTGATGCGCCAAAATTCTACCAAGGACAGGTCTGCCAAGCAACATGATCAACGAGGTGTGGTGAATTGCTGGTGCATTCAATATGACTGACAACACTTCGGGAGTTTCAGATTGTTTGCTCGGTAATGCTACATTTGGAGTAGATTTGATACGGCTTCGAGTCGAGAGGCCGTTCTGACCGATATGTTGCAGAAAAATCTGAAAAAGAAGCCTGTGAAGCAAGATGTCACACAACTGGAAGAAGACGCAATTCACGGAGTTAGCATTGCCTACGACCTCTCTGCAACTCGGCTTGGAGTTCACAAGTGCAGTTGATTTGATTGCTCTGCTCTGGCTGTTGTCATTTTTGAACATCCGATTTGTAGTCAGAAGGATGTACAACAGCTTTTCTTGTCATGTACTCCTTTTTCGACCTTTGATGTGCTGGAGTGGTGCGACGGTGTGGTTGCTTGAGGACTTTTCTCTTAGAACAGAGGTGGAGCAGATTCTGTCGAATATCACTCGACGAAAGGCTAGGCTGGTTTTTGGGCGGTTTCACACTGCTTCCTACTTCAGGAAAACCATCCTTTTTTGTGTCGTCGCCCATACAGAAGCCAAAGCCCTCAAACAAATGTGCCAGGAACACGACCTGAATGCATTTCATGAGAAAGAAGCTGCTTTGAATTCCCATGATTGGGATCGACAGAAGGAAATTGACAAGGCAAAAGCAGAAGCATTGTTCAAAGAAGGGCATCTTGGAAGAAAAAGCTGAGCCCGCCTCCTAAGAGTGCCTTTCAATACCCATCCTGTGTCCCATAAACTCTTTTGAAATTTTGCACCTTGCCGTCGGACTGCTACCGAGCGGGGACCAGACGCAAGATAGAATCTTTGAATATTTGCCTCCAGAGAGCGACCGTTTTTTAATTGCATTCAACTCCAATGTTCCTATAATTTCCAAAATCATTTGAGGAAGCTGAAATCCGTTGGCCGCGCGTTTGTCATTTTTCGAAGAGCTTCTACGCGAGACGAAGTGCTTGCCGCGTACAGCACCTTGGCTCTGTTTGACATCCACACTGGTAGGGCATCCGGGCATCACATTTTCCAACAGAGTTGAGTCGTAAAACGGTGCATAGTGCAGGCTGACCATAACTTGACCGAAGTTGTGCCATAATGGCTGAGTGGACGGTACATTTGATGCAGTGTGTATTTTTCATGTCGCGTGTCATGTGATGGCATGCATTTGAGTGCTGAGGTGAGAACCCGAAATTGATGCCGTTGCCAGAGCTGCAAGAAGCAGCTACTCAGCTGAGATCATTTGAAAATCATTTGGATCCGTTGTGTTTTTTTTTGCATTTTTTGTTTCTTCATTTCTTCAACTTTCATCGAGGCTTTGGAATCTGTTGACTTTGACCCCGTTTCTGTCTTTTGGGAAAATCAACAGAATTCGGATGACTCGGTTTTCAACAACTCAGTGACGGGAGCTCAGAGCAAAAAGATGCAAAAAGCGCAGCCCAAGAGAAGAACTGTTTTGAACTGTTTAATGTGGCCGTGGCAAGGAAGGGAGCATGCAAAGTTGTGCTCTTTTTCATCATAGCGTGATACTCAGTGACAAAGTGAACAGTGTTTACCCAAACAAGAAACTTGATGTGTCAACATTCAACATGCTTGATAGAGCCTTTCATGACATGCTGACACTGCAGCTGATGTCTGATTTCAAGGTAAATGCCCTGATCATCATTCCATACAATGCCACTTGGCTATGGCATGCCCCACAAGTGGTTTGTGGGATTCGTTGGATCAGAATGCAGACAGCGATGTAATCCTAAGCATGATCACGATATGAAACTGCTAGGATTGTGGTGGGGGTTGAACAGTTGGAGATGCCTGCCATCATGTCATCATGTGATTTGCACATTTTCGTTACCATCTTGTTGCATTTGTAGGTCTTTGTCGTTGGAGCTTTCATGTCATCCGGTGCCAACCTAGCTGGGCCTAGCATCTCGCCAGCACAAGGAATCCAGTGATTCAGATGCAGGTGTAAAATGAAAGACAAGCCTCAAATCTCCAAGTGTTTCAATGTTTTTCAGACATTTCTTGTTTGTCTTGGTGAGCTGAATCTATTCAAACATATGTCTGTAAGATCTGTAAGATCTGCACATGCAGATGCACAGCTGATGGAAAGGATCGATGAATTTCACCTTGAGGTCAAACTATAGCCGGATTGCTACTGGGAATTGTGAACCAACAGATCTCTGGCCAGGTTGGTGTTTTGTGCCAAACATCAAGGTCTTTCAGTAATGAACTTTTCAAGCATTGGAAGGTGTACAATCAGGCGTACTTTGCAGGCTTCAAGAAGAAGGCGCGAGTCATGCATTCAGGAATTGCAATGAAAAACTGCTTCAATACCAAGCTCAGAGTTGACATTATTGAATCATTTTTGTCGATGATCATGGCAAGCTGACCTGAATGAACTACCCTCTTGGCAGGATCGATTTGATACCTTCATCTTTGTCCTAAACACTGTTGTGCAATTCTTCAACACCTGGCTCAGCTTGGGGGTTTGGCACTTGGCGATGGTTTCTCATTGGCATACCTTCTTTAGTTTGCGTGTTTTGGCTTTTTCTTGTTAAATTCCGGAGGTGACTGCATGGGCTGTGGTTGGGAAAGAAGGTGGTACCATGGACCTATTTGCACCGCTGGCGGATGCTTCCAGCATCGGCGACTTGATTTGTTTTAGAGATCTTTAGACTCTAGACTCTTTAGATGCCTTCCAATACCAGTGGATTTCCCTCCAGCCGTTCACATTGAGTTTTGTCAGTATCTCTTGTCTCTTTGTAATTTGTTGGATGAATCGTGGGGGGGCCTCTCACACTATACTTTTTAAGAGACTTGAATTGCACATTGCCTACTCCACTTTACTGGCTCCCAGGATTGGAGGCCGCCATTGGGGATGCTTTTTATGCAATGCACGTGCCAGGCGTCAGGGATCAAGAACACTAGATGAAAAAACGGGAAGAAACTCACCGCGCGCGGTTAGCGCAGGTGGTTTGTATGTGAACTACATCATGGGCCTTGTCATGGGCGGAGTGGTTCCATTCGCTCAGCATACACTGGCTTGATCCTCAGCACTGCATATTTTGAGCAACCCCGCATCCTTCAATGAACTGGCCACAGATATCAGTGAGTTAGCTCAAATCCAACAGTGTCAGGTTGGAAAGATAATCTATGTGTGGCGCTCTTTGCCAGATTGCCTTTTGTATGCTTTAAAGCTCATCCTACCATGGGCTCCAGATGGCTTGGATGAGTATCCTCGCTTCAACGCAGAGAAGGTCCGAAAACAAAGCGCACAATGTCACGGAGTTAGATAGGAGTCAGACACGCACACACTCAAAACATATATGCTCATTGACTTAATACACACTAGAGTCACATACGGTGTATGAGAATGTAAATATAAATATACATATATCATATATGTATAACATATATCAATATATTTGAATTTTATGTACATACAATGTTACATATACGTCCAATCCAGAAGTAGATGTCTTCCATGCCCTGTTGCACACCTAAGTGTGGCCTTGCTATTCAAGAAGTCGCACATGTTTAACTTTACTTGTTGAAAGCATTGGATTTTCTCTTGGAAGGCGATTGAAGCGCCAGAAATGGGAGTTGCCTGGGACTATTCGGCTTTCATCGTTCATATTGCGACCGCATTCCTTGTGACTGCGGTTGTTTCTGCTTCAGTGTGCCTCAGCAGGTATCAGACCGGACAAGTGCTCCAACTTGTGAAATCACGTCATGTTGATTTTGTCTCTGCATTCTGATTCGAGGTGGAAGCTCTTCCTGGCATTGACATTGTGGTGTGTGTTGCTAGCCCTGTATTCAGCAAAATGGTCCAAACAAGTACTTATTTGATGCACTGCTGCAAAAAAGAGTTGGAGGGTTTTGATCCTACACTCATGATGTGTGCCTGCTAAAGCCAAGGTTTTTTCATGCATGGTCTCGCTTCATGCATCTACGAGTCCAAACTGCATCCAGCTTCAATGGCCACCTGCTGGACACTGCAGCGGCTTGTCTGCAACGACTGTGAAGCTGTCAGTGCAACCTTCGTGGAGGATCCGGTTGCTATCCAAAATAGGCAGACCCTCAGATTGTTGCGTCCTACGATGTCAATTTGTGTATAGTTTAGGGACACAAACAATGAGCTTGATCCACTCAAAACATCCCAAAGACCCAACGAACATGATTAAGTGATCAAGTTCAACATGAATACGCCGGAGCTGGGAGCTCTGGGTAGGCCTGGCTTCTTTGGTCTTTGCCCATGGGTTGTTTGGCCGGCTCTGCTTTTATATGGGCTGGACGGCAGCTTGGCAGATTGAGTTGGCATCAAAACGGTGAACACGTCGTGATTCGCATGGCTGCCACAATGCTGCATGTAGACAGGCATTGATATTGGCATATCAATATCAATTTGCTGCAGTTGCAGGGAAACCTAACCAGAAACCCTGAGGGCGGAGATGGTTCCAGAGATGTCGCGATGGCTACGCATCATCCTGCTTATAGTGGTGATGTTATTGGCTGGTTGTCTGTGGGTGCGAAGCTCAATTTTTGCAAAAGTGCAGCAGTTGAAATACAGAGACCATGAACCTGTTTTCACTTCTTTTGCGTGGCTCTGGATGCTTGGTAGTTTGTGGTGGCGTGTCTATATAGAGAGAAACATAAATCAGGTATAGTCTTACTAGACATACAATATGGAAACTGATGCAGCCAAAATAGATCTGATGCAACTCATGGTTAGTGGCACTTCTACGCTTTGATGTAGAGATGACTAGTGAGTTTGTTCTCGGAACCTACTGCTGCCCGAGGTCATTTGTTACTATATCATCGTTCGACCAGATCGTCGCTGCGATGCGCGGGCATCGCAAGTGCAAAATGAGACCATCGAGGAAGTCATGGACCATCAAGTCTTTTCATGGTATAATTGTGACTCAGTCTTAATTAAATGGACCAATGACAACACCTTGTCAATGCCATCAGAGATTCCACTTCAAGAAGTCCCCTTTGTGTCCTGCAGAAGCTTCCGCACTGCTGTGCTTTTTTCAGGTAATCCGGCCTACGTTCTAAAGCTTGCATACTTGAAGGCCTGGTGCTTCATCATTCCATCCCTCACGTCCCCTGCTGTGATACCTCCTGACATTCGTGCAAAAAATCCGCAGGAGGAAGTCCCTGGCTCACACCTGGCCGGTGGAGAGGCGCTGAGAGAAGTTCCAGCTTTTGATGCTTTGTCTCAAGTCAATATGATTGCTGAGTCTGATCATGTTGGTGTAGTTTTCTGGTTGAGGCCATGCTGTACCGTCGAGGAAAGGAATATCTCTTCATCCCTGCGGAAAGGCAACACAAGATTACTGAGAGGCCCTCTGTTCGGGCGGCTTTTCTCTTCTTTTTGTGCGATGCTTTTCTTGCGCCAAAATTCGCAGCTGGAAATTTTCTCCCCGACTTGTGTTACAAGGTTTGAAGATATGTGGGAGTTTGAGACCTACCTCGAGTGGATATTCGAGCAATTGGGGTTCCTCGTACTAAGCTGGTTCAAGAATGACTGCTGTGCCGTTCGCGTGCCTCCCATACACACTAAGGAAGTGTACCTATGGTGGCTCAAGCAGACAACTCGAGAAGTCCACACAAGGCCAAGACAAGAAGTATGCGCCACTGCGCTCAGAAGAAGCGTAGTGTCCTCGTTGGATCATCAGTTGCACCAACGCTGCAATCAAAGTGCATCCAAAGCCTATGGGCCTATGGGTCTCAAAGTCTCTCATTGTTGTCCTCCTTCCACCATGGACTTAGGCACTCAAATTAAGAAGAATTGTTGTGAAACCAAACACAGGTTGTTGTGGATGCAGCATGATGTAGCTTGTAAGGCCTCCGAGTTTGGACCTCAATCCACTCATTGCAGCTAGGACCAAAGCAGCCAAGCTGAGAGGCTGGAACAAAAGGTGCTCCAGCATGCTGACAAATCACGGCAGTGAGTGGTAAGGAGTGGTTGAAATGTGGCAGCTTTTTGGATATCTTTAGCAAATCCTTTGGCCCAAATATTTGGAGCAAAACCGCAGATAGCAAACATTTGGGTCACCCATCGGCATACGGAAGAAGCCCTTCAGACGAAGGTATCAAGTTCTGTAGTCTTCTTGACTCTTTGGAGACATGGAAGTCTATGCCTGGCTGACTGAATGGCAGCACAAATAGAGGCTGGAATATGGATGCTCTGTACTCAGCAGCTTTCACTTGAAGAGAAGTGAGGCTGTTTTGTGGGGCGATCTGGTTATTTAGATTCATTTAGTATATTTAGGCATAACATTTGTTCCACATTCTGCAGGTTTTTGTAGATGGCCTTGGCGGTAGCATTTGCAACGTGCTGGCAGAGCCCTCCTGGTCCTTACGCGATGTGCGCGAGGCAGGAGCCAGAAATGACCTTGGAAAAGCGTTTTCAAGTTGGTCATTCAGTATCATTTACACCATTTACCATTCATCCGATTCATCCGATTCATACATATTTGAATATATTTGAATTTGATCCAATTTGCAACAAAGAACGGACAAGTTGAAGATGAACCTTCCAGAAACCTGGCTTTCAAGTTTCAAAGTTGGAAATCTCAAAAACCAACAATCCTTGTTCTCAAAGGCCATCCATGCAGCTAATGGCATCCCTCCGAGCCAGCAGCGTGCCTTGTGCTCAAAGGTGTGGGGGTGGGGTGCAAGCAAGACATGTCAGTTGAGGTCTGTTGTTGGGGTGCAAACCATTGGAAAATGCAACTTGATTGCAGAAATGGCATTGAAAAGGCTACCTTTCCACAACCTTGCGAAAGGAACACCATGAAAGGAAATCAGCAGGTTTGAGGTTTGATGCTTGTACAGTGGCACATGAAACAGAAGGGATATGATTGAACAGTCGTCTCGCGCAACGAAAACTCAGGACTCTATTCAGCTTGAGTCATTGGTTGAGAATCCCATGGAGTCGAGCGATGTGTTTCTGACTCTTGTACTCCGAAGTTTGGACCAGGCTGGGCTTGTGATGTTGACAATATGTGGACATATAGGAACTTCAGACCTGGATTTCGTTATCTATTATTTTTGTGATCACGTAGACGGCTGGGATGTAGTGATTTAATCACTTCCGGTAGTGTACACTTTGCACGACTCCATGGGGCATACCCACATTAGATGCGAATAACTAACATTTCACCATGTTGGGAGTCTTAAACGTTGCTGTTTCCAACCAAAACTTCCAGGCCAAATTGCTGGAGGCAGTGGTTTCTGGGGAGAAGTTGGCATCGCTTTTGGTGACGGACTCAAGATTTCGATCGGTTGCATCAGCGCAGCGTCCACATTGTCCACTGGTTTGCTGAGGAGGCGGCTCCAGAAGCGCGAAGTGACAAGGCGGACAAATGTGATCCCGAAGTTTGGGATGGTATAAATATCAACGCACCATGTGATACACTATTTTGACGCTGCAGAAATGGAGATTTTTTTTTGGCCTCTGTCCGAAATACTCAATATATGGTGTATATATAGTATAGATAGACAAGGTGAAGTTAATAGATATAGCCCACGGATATATCTACAGAGGCTCTTCTTATTCCTGTGGATATGTTTTTAATTTGCGATATACATACCATATGTTACATACATGTATAGAGGTACAGTATGTGTCGTGTCTTTTTCAATGTTTGTATTAAGGGCTACCGCCCGTGCCGCCGACCCCAAGAAAGTTTGGAGTACAACCTTCTCAGAACTGGTGTTGGCGTAATGGGATTTCTGCCCAGTGCTCTGAATGTTAAAGTGATGAAATTAACCAGGAGCGGGAAAACGGCGGGAGTAACTATGACTCTCTTAAGGTAGCCAAATGCCTCGTCATGTAATGAGTGACGCGCATGAATGGATGAAAGAGATACTCACTGTCCCTACCCAAGATTGAGCGAACCACGGCCAAAGGAACGGGCTTGGGATCATCAGAGGGGAAAGAAAACCCTGTAGAGCTGGACTTTAGTCCGATTTTGTGAAATGGTGTAGGAGGTGTAGCATAAGTGGGAGCTTGGGCGATCTTGAAATAGCACGACTCTATCATGTTATTGTGTTTATTGCGTGAAACTGAAGCTTGCATATTGTGAGTTTTTGATTTAACGCTGTTCCTTTGGCAGCTGATCTGTGCAGAAGACATAGTGAGGTGGGGAGTTTGGCTGGGGCCTCACACATAGAACAAGTATCGGTCCCTTTTTTGTGCTTTCGGTGAACGGGCGGGTTTGAGGATGATGTATGAATGCAAGTTTGCAGCTACAAATTATAGGATCAAATAGGGATTTTTCAGGAGTTCAATGCTAGAGTCTGGGGCATGGACGTATATGTTTGGGTCATTCATGAGTCATTGTTTCATGTTGCTCACAATTGTTTACATATATTCGCAATCCTCGGTGCCACGATTACTGCAATGCGTTGATGAGACTTTGTGGGTCATTTCAACTATATGTCAGATGTTGATTTCATTTTGCTTTGGTGGTCCAGACTGATGGATTGCTTGTGTGAGTTTATGGGCACAGAAACACCACGCATCTTCTATGGATTGTCTCGGTTTCAAAAATGACGCGCTGCTCAAATTCCGTTCTGAAAATTGGCACATGGTGAACATGATTCCGTACAGTCGCTTGGAAACAGAGATGAACAACGGTACAGCATG
>DF244382.1:0-25846 GCA_000507305.1 Breviolum minutum Mf 1.05b.01 | reverse complement strand
TATGTAGTGATGAAATATGTTGGGGCAAAATCGCGACTACCAACCTACCCCTAAGGCCTCCCACTACTCATGGGTTTAGTAGGCGCCACACCCTTAGTTGACCACCGTGAATTCGCGCCGCAGCTGCTTTTGTAGTGTCTGTGTTGTCGTTGTCGTTGTCGTTGTCGTTGTGGTTGTGGTTGTCGTTGTCGTTGTCGTTGTCGTTGTCGTTGTCGTTGTGGTTGTGGTTGTTGTTGTGGTTGTGGTTGTTGTTGTTGTTGTTGTTGTTGTTGTTGTTGTTGTTGTTGTTGTTGTTGTTGTTGCACATGATCACATCCCACCTCCGCCACACAATGCACTTGCACATGACAACGACAAGGAAAGTTATCAAATCCCCTTAACAAGAAAAAGAGATCATGCAACGATGCAACAGAGACAACGGCTCCAGTTGGGCAAAAAATGGTTCGGGGACCACACAATTGACAGCCATTCCATCGAATTTGGGTGCCACAAAAAAAGATAATGATGATGTTTCCACGCAAAAATGGGTTCCAAAAATAAATCGATGACTCTGGCAAGGAAAAATGGGCGAACTTTTTATGGTGGTCGTTTGGGTGCGAGGTACCTTTTAGTAATGAATACTGATACTGTCATTGTGATTACTGTAAGACTGTATGTGTTACGTGTAGTAAAAAAGCAAAGTATACACATGCATCCCACGAATTCTGTAACGTTTGTTTGAATGTTTTGCGATCAATCTCTTTCGCAAGGTCTAGAAGAGTCAATATTTTCACATATTTTCACCTTGAGGGTCCAGGTTGGACTCAATGGAATTCGGCGACATTCCTAGGCCCTCTCGGCATGGCGCAGGCAGAGCCGGTGAGGCTGGAGGGCCCCAGTGACGTAGGTTTGGTAGACGATCAATTAATGTCATAACTCAGAGTCGGGAGGCAATGAACCTGGGCCGTTTGAGCCATCCAGACGTTTTGTGGTCCAGGTCCCAGAGTTGTGAAATGGAAGTCGGTTGGGAATGATGATGTGATGCCTGCAAGTTCCAGTGCCCCAAATTCAGTCATCTCTGGAATGGTATGGAAATTTGATGAAAATGCATGAAATCTCTTGAACCCCCCGAAAAACGTCAGCACGGGGTGAAGTTGGGTTGGACAACCCAGGGGCAATGCTGGTACACCCGGGCCGCCTTCCATGGCCAAGACCATGGCACAATTGGAGGCAGGGCTTTCGAGATGGGCGAGAAAACTTCGATTTTCGTTTGAGGACTTCAGTTCACACCATTCAAATCCATCTCCAATCAGACCCAGCTGTGAATGGTTAACATATAGTGCTTTCAAATTGGAACAGAATACATAAGGATATCTTTAAGTGGGCTTGATTTGAAGAGGATTTGAGTCCGGCTAGCGCCTCAAGGTGAAGGATGTAGATTTAAACCTGCCCCTTCACAGATTTCGTAATTGAGCTGTGTTAAGATTGTGAAGCCACCCCCATGATGCTAAAGACTAGCAATAGCATCATCGACATCCTCGAATTAGCAAGAATCATCAACGTACTGGTGTGGTGGCAAGTGAAATACTGCTTTGATCCGTCACTATTAAGATTCATAGGGATCATTATGATCATCCCCTCGACAAGAAAAGTTTGGGATGAAACAGAATGTAGCAAATGAAAGGCCATGCAACTCTCCCGATCAGGCAGTTGGAATGGCTTCGAACTTGCTGCAACTTGAGGAGTGGATTTCTGAAGGGCATGGAACATGCCATCAAGTGACAGGATTCAATGTTTCATTTGATACAGGACATGTATGTATATATATATATTTATTTATTGATACACACATATACATGAATGTATATATGTATGTATATGCAAGAAATTATATACATGTGTTTATGCATACATACGTCTATAGTCTTTACACGATATACGTCTATACAGATATGCAGAATCACATATATACATGAATACATATATTCATATATACACGTATAAGATATACCCGTGATCGTTGTCGTTCGCTGGTGACCACAATGGGGTGGGTTAGGGTGGGGTGGGGATGGGATGATAACGTTCCTTCGACATGTACACATCTTTGATGCTACGTCTGTGTCTGTGTCGTGCTACGGAGATCATGGTGGGGCGGGGTGGGGATTGGATGATAACGTTCCTGGCACATGTACACATCTTTGATGCTACGCCTGTGTATGTGTCGTGCTACGGAGATCATGGTGGGGTGGGGTGGGGATGGGAGGATAACGCTCTTGGCACATGTACATATCTTTGATGCTACGCCTGTGTTTCTGTCATGCAGTTGTACAGAAATGACTGTAGCAGAGGAACAATAATAACCGCACCAAAAGACGCATTGGTTCCACAGAGTTTGACCTGGCTGGACTAGCCACCTTGCTTCGAAAAAAGGCGCTTTCAGTTTCTTGCTTTTTTTGAACAAGTCAATTTTCCATTTTGAATGGCAGGCGCGGTGAATCGTCCACCGGCGAACGACAATAATCTCCCGCATATATGTATATTGCCAGATCCATTTATTGTGTGTTCAAGGTTTTAGTAAGGAGAAAGGTTCGACATGGACGAATCATACCCCCGAATCATACCCGCGAATCATACCCGAATCATACCCCCGAATCATACCCCCAAACCATACCGCCGAATCACACCCCACACCATATTTTCACCACTATTACTACCACCACTACCACCACCACCACCACCATACCACCACTACCACTACCACTACCACCACCACTACCACCACTACCACCACTACCACCACCACCACTACCACCACTACCACCACTACCACCACTACCACCACTACTACGACTACTACTACGACGACTACTACGTCTAGTACCACGACTACTACTTCTTCTACTTCTTCTTCTTCTCCTGTACTACTACTACCACTACGACTACTACTACTACTACGACTACTACTACTACTACTACGACGACTACTACTACTACTACTACTACGTCTACTACTACTACTACTACTACTACTACGTCTACTACTACTACTACTACTACTACTTTTACTACCACTACTGGCCCAGTCCGGGGTTGTGCCCGAACCATACCCGAACCATACCCGAATCATACCCGAATCATACCCGAATCATACCCGATTGGCCCAGGGTGGCCAGAGTCAGTTTAGTTCAGTTGGTAGTGCGCAGGGCGTGAAAAGCTTAGGCTCAAGGCTCAATTCCCGGCCAGTGCTGATATGAAGGTTTTCGGCGCCGCGAATCATACCCGCGATTCATACCCCGAATCATACCTCCGAATCCTCAAGTCAAACCTTTCCGTCCGGGCACGGATATCGGAAATAGCCATATATATATATATATCTTTATGTACAAATACAATTGTATAGTACATACATATATACATGTATACCGTATTCCAATATACACATAAAAATCTTCGCGTACATACATACATACATGCATACATCTATACATAGATGCACATTTGCATGTATACACATACATACATATATTTTTATTTACAGATCCTTACAAATATACATTTTTATTTATATACACAAAACATAATATCATTGTTGCATATTTACACAAAAAGTGAAACATATACATAGATGCATACATACATATTTACATATATACATATTTAGATATAGATATATAGATATTTAGATATGTAGATATATAGATGTATAGATGTATAGATGTATAGATTTACAGATATATATATATATGTACATTTACACACGGAGACATCTGCATATTTTAGACATGTTTATATTTATACATATATACATACAAATTGTTGTGCTTTGCAAAGCTGTTGTGCTTTGCAAAGCCGGCGATGCACTCAGCACAAGACCGTAGTGGCGGTGCTAGGTTAGTCATCCATTGTTTCATGTCAAATTCCGGACAAGTTGGGCCATCTGAAATACGTGTTTCGAAATTTGGCTGACAGGCAACCCGCACAAGCGTGTGGCCTTGCAATTCAGTTTGCCAAAATCGAAATGCAAAATGTCTTTGTTTTGGGTAAATAGTAAGAAATCTTCCCCTCGCGCCGACCCAGTTCGGCGGATTTGTTTTCATATTCATGTTCTCACACACTCGCATGCTTACGCGCATACACATGGATGTATACAAACACATATATATGCAAATTTAAATGCACAATGTAAATGCATGTACAAATGCAAATACATTTTGTAGTTGCATTGACATAATTATTCATGTACACATCCATAAACGTATTCAGTTTCATCTTCTCTTTCATATTCATGTGCATGTTCGAATACGCAATCATTTTCATCCTCTATACATACATATTTTTACATTCTCACTTCTCTTCATGTACATAAAGGTGTATCTACATTTACAAAGGCATTAGCAGACATTAGCATGAGGATATACATATGCATTTAGATACATGGAGAATGGAGATGTGGCGTGGTAGGTGCTATGCAGCATCAAGGCGTGTCAATTGAATTCCAAACGTTTGTCGTGGTCTCGTTCCTCAGGAGAGCGAGAGGAAACTCCAGCGGCTGAAATTAGCTGGATGACAATACACTGGACTGAAGGATCAGGTGCTGAAAGGTGGACGAGTGAAAGAGAGTCTGTTGTGCCACTGCAATTGGTGGTTTTCTTTTGCCTCCACAGAAGAAATCCACTGCAAAGTCGGTTTGCCGAAGCTGTGGGGAGAGAGGTTTACTTACCAGTCAGCGATCAGCATGTAACATCGAATGATGACATGCAATCGATGCAATGCTTTTCGGTCCTGGAAGTTTTAAGACTTTCGAACCGGCTTTTGGGATGAGTTTTAGCGACGATTGTGAAGGCTGCTCGCAAACACGTTCCAATCGCAGATGAGACCAACCCGCATACTTCCATGTTCTTTGCGGGGTAATGCAACTTGCTGCGTAACATCCCTACCAGACTCTTGTTGGATGTCCGCCTTTTGATAGGATATGATAGGCTGGTATTTCAAAATACTGAGGTGGCCCATTGACACCAAGCTTCAGCTGCGACATCCAGCCTTTTTTTGGATTTGTTTTTGGCACGTGACACACGCACCACCAATTAACAGGACAACACGTCCGATATTCAAGATGTGAACAAATAAACAGTATCTAGCTGTCATCCACTGCCGAGTTGAAGTCTAGAGAGCAGAAACTGATTTGCGGCACCGTAGTGCAGTCCTTGTGCATATCCCAAACACGTGCAAACAAAGCAAGGTGTATCACAGGCAACGCCCAGTTATTTTTTCCATCTTTGGTTCAGACGGGTGGCATAGCCCTCACATGTCCACACCATGGTACCGCGGATCGAAGGCACTGATCACTGAGCTTTACGTTGGCGTTGGGGGGCGGGATCTTCAGCGAAGGTTTTTGGATTCTAGGCACAAAGTTGATGGGTGACCAGAAAAGCAGCGACAGCTGGCCGTATTGCACCTGCCTTTTGGCTCAAGTTTCTATCCCTTCCAAGCTGGTCGCCATGGATATATGTATCCAGACAGCAACTTTAAGGAATGAGAAAGGCTTACAGAGTTTTGAACAAGGTGACCGCATCGCACACCTCTGACGATGCTTCTTCGCTCTTCTCAGATGACTTTTCTACCTCGAATATAGATGAAAGCACATGGCACACAAGCGACTTGGGCCAAAATGGAAGCCATATTGCCACCTCTGACTGTTTCAGCCTCACTTTCGCATTTTCATTTTGCTCCTGTTTGTCTCCAAGTAGCTTTGGTCCTCTCCCTACCTCCTGCGCGCTGGGTCAAGGATTTTGGTTCTCATCCATGTATCTCCCCCATTCCCTCCTTGCTTGTCTCCTCACCAGTGCTTCACTCCGGGTGGGCTGGGATGGAGGATTTTGGCTCTTGTGTGTTTGTGGCTCTTACTACTGCCAGTAGCTCGTGAGGATTTTGGCTCTCATGCCCTTGTTTCCCCTCAGTCCTGCCTGTTTACTTCTACTTACTTCGTGTCTTTGCTACGCACGATATGAGTGTTCAATGTGGGCGCATTCTGTTTGGGGTCTACGCTGGTGTATAAAATCCGTTTCATTTTATGGTCATTCTTGATTATTTGCATACGTATGTGTATATATGCAGATATATGCAGAATGTAGATCACATACACATATTATATAGTGTATACATGTAATTGTCGCACATTTTCATCTTCAGATTCTATATATTAATATATATTGACCACATATATTTTTCAGCATCAATTGTTCATTGACAGTTTTTTCAGCGGGAAGCGAGCGAAGTCAAACACAACCAGGGCAGTTGGATCCTGCGGATGCTGACATCTACCTAGATGCCCTTTGGGGACCCTTATTCTTCAAACATGAACGGATTCAAAGAGAGAGAGATCCTCTGCCTCGATTTTCAGATTATAGAATGATATGCCTTTTCTTGTTGCTGAACCTGACTTTACAACTTGGCATTGCCTTCAAGATCTATCAACTTTCGCTTGGAGTTTCTGACCAAGTTCAGCAAACCCTTTTCGACGGTGCATGTTGGAGAGTGTCTTCCAAGCAAAGCCTCCTTGGCGTTCCTTGTCTGGATTTCTTGTGAGACATAGGTTCTGTCCAAACCATTTGTATTGCACCTCCCAAAAATGGCCTTAGAAATGAGATGGACATGAGTTGATCTTCTTCCGCACACATAGGTAAGCGCCAAAAGCAAAGCCGTGGCTCAGGTTCTGTATCCCCAGTCTCTACAGGGATTCTCTGGCTTTGACTGTGCGGAGCCGATGGTCACTCTTTCCATGCTTCCTGAGAAATTGGACCTTGACCAAAATGGCTTCTGGTCAGTTTCTGAAGCTGAAGCAGTTGGGCAGACTCTGCAAAAACTAGGCAGCCATATGGCTTCAAATTTTTCTGAGGTGATGCTTCGAATGGCAAAGTACGATTTCAAGCACCGGATTGGTTCCAAGAGCAATACCAAGCAATTGCAGCATCTGGACATGGATTTCTTCAAGCAATTCCGTCGCAATATTGAGATGTGCTTACCTATAGATCCCAATTTATGTGGAAACCTGGAGGTTCGAGGAAGGCTCGTTCGCATCTTACCGGAAATACATGACGGGCAAGAACGGGTCGATGTATGTCGCGATAACTTCAACTCATTCTGTACCAAGCTTTTTGGAGGGGACTATGAATGGATTCATTACAAGAGCTCTCAATTTTGTGGTGATTCAACCTTTGAACGCCAAGACGGTGTCAATTATGTAACGTACGGCGCAGTGTCCATCTATGAAGGAGAGCCAGATTCAATTCTTGGCACGACCTTTGTGTCGTTTCTGGTGTTGCTACTTTTCATTTGGGGCATGCTTATGCTAGAAGAATTTCGGGCCATCTACAACCTGATGTTTGTGTTGTGGTATATCACGAGTATCAGCGACTCCGATCCTACGTTTGGATACATTGATGATGGCAAGCTATTCGTGCGACGGCTCCCCAAGCTACACAAGTATTTTGCAATCATTTGTATCGCACTTCCCAGACTGTTGATTGCTCTTGTCATTCTGGCGGTGGGCACCCTTTTCTTGACAGTCACTAACAACCTGCAGGATCTGGTCCTGAACACCACGGCAGCTTGGTGAGAAGGAAAGACTCGGTGGTCTCCTCCGCAGATAAAGGACCAAAACTTAGGCTAGGGTTATCTAGACGCGATAGTTTTTTTGTTATTGTGAATGAAAGCAGTCTTGTGAGTCAAAGACCTTGCAAGCTCATTAGTTTTGGTGTGGGGTTCAGATGGTTCAAAGTTGGGAGAAATCACCCTGGAGGCAACGGCAAGTCATACACAAACAGAAAACACACTGATGCCATGCCCATATCTTGTATTATCAACACGACCTACTGACTGCAGCATTTATACAGAATTGAACTGAGCGTGAATCTCAAACCCTTGAAGGGATCCTGTAACTTGGGCAGACCAAGGTTGTGATTTCCACCAAATTACGAAATCATACCCGGCCTAAAAGCCCAGGACAATCAGCACCAACACCAGCAACTGATTTTTCCTCTTGCAACAATGTCTTGGTGCAGACTCGCTAACCTAGCAGAACCTAGCAGAGCACAGGGAACACCAGGGTGTCAAGTGCTTTTAAGCTTGTTCAGCTGAGGCATTATGCTTTCTGATAGAAGTTGACAACATGATCCATGCCGCTTTTCTTGGTGAAGCCTTCCAGAAGCGAGTGACTGACAATTGCGACGTAATCAAGGTCCCAACCTCTGCGCGTGGTGCTTGGCAGTCGTATGTTTTCTTGGCATTTGCATTGATGCTTGGACGAAGAAGCTTTGTAATTATCTTACATTTCTAAATCTCCCTGGCTTTGACTTATACTTATTCTCTATTCTCAATTTTGAGACCTCAATGTCACCCTATTCGATGCTGGATACTCCACATTGATCTCACTTTGGAAGAGATGCAGAACTCTGCGGAGATCAAGTCCTTAAGGTACTTGTAAGAAAGAGGTCATATTCATGGTTTTGGCAGAGGCTGCTACTAGAATGAGGTTTGATATTTGGTGATCCTAAGAGGTCTGAAAGCCCTTGCATGTCGGACAAAGAATCAAATCATCTCAGATGAATCCAAAGCTTCAAGGACAACAACAGCAACCTGGACTGCCTGGTCTTACTTCAATCCGAGGCAAGGCTCGTGGCTTTTGAGAAACCATTTTGAAAACCGAAATGTATTTCGAAAAATAGGGTCGTTGGTGTGGCCAGGGCGCTTTGCAGGGGGGGGGGCCTGGGAAAAGAGTGGAGTGCACCAAACCCTGCAGGGGTTTGTCATCCATCGGAATGGGCATCAAATGCCTTTGCCACTTTGATGGCGATTGCTTTGGAAAGAGACTACTTGAGTAGTGGGGACGATAGGACCACGACTAGGCTGACCACACAATTTTCGATTGCCTTGCAGTGTGAACTCAAACGTTTGAGTTTGGAGTTTGGAATAAACTTCAGAGACTGCTTGCAGAGCATTCGTGTCTCCCCTACAAACCCGTGTTGCAGTGGCTTGGAACGAAAATAGGCTTGGCACTGCGACGCCGCATGCACGCCTTTGAAGAATGAATCTTTCATCAAACACATACCTGCCAAGATGGGCAGGTGGTGCTTTAACCATGAAAGATGTGAATGTGCGAGATAACTCAAGGATCATTTCTAACATTGGTTCTTGTGCACAAAAGCCACCTAATTGGATATTTGATTATTTAAGCGTGCTTTCCTTGTCTGCTGGTGTTGTTGTTCTTTCTACTCCCGGGGCCAGGTTTGTGGCAGCCGTGGTGTCGAATTCATCTTTTTTTGCCCGGAGCCTTGAGAGTAGTTGAGAGATCTGGCGAAAAGTTGCTTGTGACAGAGTGACAGTGCTTTTTTCAATTTGGAGTTTGGATGGTTTCAAAGTTTCCACACCCAACAGTACAAAACCATCAGGGAATCAACTCAACCGAATTGCGTTTTATATGTTGTTGCACCAGCCACTTTACTTGCTGTGTTTTTAAAGCGGATTTTGTTCGATTGCCAGAGTGCTATTGTCGTAGTTCCTTGTCCCGAATAGCTGGCGCAATGGCCAACCCAGCTCTGACAGAAGATGCTGTGAACGCAGGTGCAGTTGCCTGGGTCTTGACCTCAACGGCATTTGTGTTCTTGATGACAGCAGGGCTTGGCTTCTTCTACGGCGGCTTGGTCCGAGACACGAACATCATCAACACCATGATGATGAGTGTCGTGTCCATGGGCATTGTGACTCTGACTTGGGTAGTCTTTGGATTTTCATGGGCCTTCGGAGAAAACTGTCCTTTCATCGGCAACTTTGACTACAGCCTTTGGATGGACCTGGACATGAAGATGTGGGGTGACTCCGGCCTTCCAGCCCTTGTCTTTGCTGCATTCCAACTGACCTTTGCAATCATTGCGTCTGCCATTATCTCGGGATCCTTGGTAGAACGCATGCGTTTCAGTGCCTACTGCATCATGCTGGCTCTTTGGTCATTGCTGATCTATGCCCCTCTTTGCCACTGGGTTTGGGGCCCTGGCGGCTGGATTGGCGAGATGGGAGCTTTGGACTTTGCCGGTGGAACCGTGGTTCACATCAGCTCAGGTGTGTCTGGTCTCGTCGCTGGTGGAATTCTGGGACCACGTAGGCATGTGGAGAAGGAAGTGGGCCCTGCCAATGTCCCTTTCGTCATCTTGGGTGGCTGCCTCCTTTGGTTTGGTTGGTTGGGATTCAACGGTGGTTCAGCCTTGTCCGTCACAGATGGTGTGGCCGCTCGTGCTGTCGCCACCACTTTGGTGGCTTCAGCCTCTTCCATGTTGACATGGTTGGCCTTCGAGCGCGTGCTGAAGGGCAAGTCAACCAGCGTTGGTGCTTCTGTGGGCGCAGTTGCAGGCCAGGTGTAGACATAGTCATCTTGCGTTCCAAAATGCAGCCTGCTGATTCCCCTCTATTTGTCTTTGCAATTTGGAAGAGCTGAAAAGGAATGGTTACTTTTTGAAACTAAACTCTTAATATCATGCATCGTTCGAAGTCTAAAGTCAAAAGTCAAAGCACCAACTTCTCTCCTCAGGAGATTTTATCATACTTTATCCAATTTTGGATGGAACACCCAGCCAGGCCTTGTGTGCATCACACCAGCCGCCGGCTTTGTGACCCCTGGATGGAGTATTGCCATTGGTGCGTTGGGAGCTCCTTGGTGTTTCGCTACTGTGGAGCTGATGAACAGGATCAATTTGGTGGATGATACTCTTGATGCCTTCGGCTTGCACGGTTCAGGTGGTATCGCAGGTGCCATCTTGACAGGTATTTTTGCTGTTGACGATGGCCTCATTTACAGCGGTAGCTTTGAGTTGCTGGGCAAGCAGATTGCTGGTGCTGCAGCTGGTGTGGCATTTTCTGCTGTGGGCACTGCCATCATTGTAGGAGTCATGAAGATGCTTGTGAAGCTGCGAATTCCAGAAGAGCATGAGATTGGTGGTGTTGATCAGCACACGCATGGTGAGACTTACCACAGCCCCGTGAAGCAGTATTCTGCGGCCAAGAAGAGTTCAGACATGTCAGAAGCCGAGCAATCGTCTGATACCGTGTGAAGCTAAATCTAGGATTCAAGATCTAGATGCTCGAGGTGCCATACTTTTCAAAATTCACGAGTGTTCAAAGTCACAAGGATGAACGACGTGGCCATTCGCATGTTCCCGCAAAGGCAGAGCATTTTCGGTCGTACTGATCAGCATGACCCAGACGAGAAAGCTCTGGACTTTGCACTTTTTTTGAGAGGTTTCTCAAGGTGTTTTCAACTTGATTGACATGCAGCACATGCAGAACATTTTCTCAACATGCAATCCGAACTCTTTCAAAGACCTCGGATAGAGACTCCTCATTCATGACGTTTGGAGAGCGTCCAGACGGTTGGAGACCGTTTGCATCTCACGAGCAGCGCTCGACGTCACGAGGCCATAAGAGCCTGCAAGCCAACACAAACGTTTCAAACGAGTGCATCAGTGCAAGACAAGAAGGGAAATGCAGTTGAGTAGTGCGAAGTTGCACTTGCGCTTCGAGTGCAAGCCAACTCTAATGCGGGCACCTGGCGGTGAAACCTGGTGTGGATGCAGCCTCAGGAGTACTTCATTTGCCGAAGGCCAGAAAACACAAATTTTTGTGGGTATGCGCTTTGATTGTTCGGATTGATGAGATCCAATAGGCAACACTTTTTGCTGCTTTGTGCAGACACAAAATTGGTGTACTGCTAGCCGCTGCACAATTTTTTTCTATTTTTCAATTTTTTTGTCTTAGAATGCGCATCCAAGAAGCCTCGTAGCCCGTTGGCCCGTAGCACTTTGTCCCAAGGGCCCTTTGGGTGCTGCCTGTGCTGCCTGTCACAGCCATGAATCCCCTACGAAGGTTGTCGATGGCAGTGTCAGACTTCTCTGTCGTGTCAGTACCGGAGCGTCGAAGAAGACAGGACCTTCAAAACTGCTTGTATCAGAAGTGGTAAAACATTCTGAAGCCTCACAGAAAAATGATACATATATACAACGTACATAAAGTAATATAATCTGATTCTATGATATGAATTCAATATAAATTATGCATATATATATATATTATATTATATAACATACGATGTGTATTTTTTCCATGCACATTACAATATCACTATATTGTCTCGCCATTTTCCACAACTTTCCATTAGTCACAGGGGCCCCCCGTTGATTTGGACCAAAAAAGGACACGGAAAAACTGAATGATCAAGGGAATGACTCCAGTGAGAGCGACTCAGAGATAGATGAGACTATTTGGCACTCCAGAACTTTGGATCCGGAGGACACTGGGGACAAGAAGGAAATGAGAGAACCTGTTTCAAAACAAAGCGGGATCATTCAGTTGCATCAACCTTCTGTGAAACAGTAGTGAGATTTGAATAGATATCAAAAGCTGTTAAATGTTCATTAGTTAATTTGATGTGGTTTAATCAAGTTGGCCATTTGGAATCATGTTGTCGAAGAGCGGGCGACTTTTTTGGTATGGACCATTGTGGACCACTAGATGGGATGCATGAACATATGTGAACTTTGACAGCTGTAGGGCGGCTCCCTTGAGTTGCCGTCAGCCGGAACCTCTAGAGGAAGCTGACGTCTACTTGGATGCCTTGTGGGGGCCATTGTTCTTCCGGTACGAGCGGATTCGTAGGGACAAGGACTGTGCAGCTCGCCTGTCGGATTATCGATTGGTGAGTCTCTTTCTGTTGGTCAACCTGACTCTGCAGTTGTCCATTGCTTGGAAGATAGCTGAAGTCTCCACTGCTTCATACGGAGAAATTGGAGACTCCTTGTTCAATGGCGCATGTTGGAGAATTTCCCCTGGCAACAGGTTGCTCTGCCGAACAAAGTAGGTGTTGTTCGCATGTGCGGTCTTTACTTACAACGATGTCAAGCCATTCATGTTGGATTGGTTAATTCATACCAGAGATAAATTATCATAGTGCTGCATGGAAGTTAGTCGATGCATCCAAGATGGAAGCCTTCGCAATGAAACAAAATTGGAATTGGAGGCACTCTCCAGCAATCACCACAACCACGTGCCGTCAATGGATCTAGCATTTAGGCACTTTCGATTCCAAAAGCGTGCCAGGTTTCTGGACTTATTGTACCCCCCTGAGTTTCAGACTTCCGACGACTTTGATTGCCTACAGCCGATCCTGACCTTGTCGATGTTCCCGGAAAAGCTTGACCTTGACCAGAACGGCTTCTGGTCCCAAGCCCTTCGGCTCTGGAAAAGGGTGGTGTGAAGTGTGTCTGGCCCTCCTGGTCTTCCATCCTCCTCTTAGTCACAGTCCTCGTGGTTAGTCGTCCTGGTCTTCTTGGTTTTCCCGGTTCTCCCGTTCTCCCACCGCGGTTCCTAGTGGTCCTTACTCCCCACTTTGATGTGTTGCTGGTTGATGTAATACATTTGCATTCCGTGCTTTTGGGGGGTACTAGTATCTTAGGACCTGCACAGGAAACAAGAAAAAGGTGTGCGAAGTGTGCACAGGTTGCTGCCATGCTTGAAGTTTATGGAGGGGCTTCCACATGCATCTCACTTGGATTGGCAGGGGCAGGTAGCCAGGTGAATTTGTCTGTTGCAACCAAGCAATTTCATGTACTGCAAATGCAGCGCAAGTACGAAGCAACTCCAAAAGACGTCCTTCCCACACATTGCCCGTGTCAGATTTTGCAGACAGGATAGAATAGAAGTAGTGCCGCAGCTTGCCAATCTGGACCCAGCACAGTTTCTGATTGGATTAAGTCCTTTGGTCCGGTCCTGGAATAATTGTATTTGTGTAATTTTGTACCAGTTTTGATCCGGCAGCCACTTCAGGAAGTCATTTGTAGAATTATCAATAATTAAATTGGCATATTGATACTAGTAATGTATTTGTGGTTATACTAGATATATTCAATCTCAGTATACATGCTACACATTACGTATTTTAAGATGAAAATCCATTGAATATGGATCCGCTTTTGCTGCATTGGGGCCACAACTGTTCAGGCAAAAGCTATAGACAGAACCGTATTTTGTTGTTCTGGTGGCCACTGCTCAGGATGAAGCCGAGTCTCTTACAGATCTCATGGTTGCAAGAGGGAGCCAAATGGCAGATGCGATTCCACAGGTGCAGTTGCATTCGGACAAACCATGTTCTTTGTTTGCGATTGAAACGTCTATCAATCTAGAGTGTTCCAAATCCTCCAGGTTTCACTTGAGACAAACGAGGTATTTTGCTCTCAACTCTTTGAGTAGAGAATCTAGATCCAAACTTTGACATTATCACATATGATCATTGTTGAATCTGAATCCTGTCAGGTCTTACACAGAATGGCTAAGTACGACTTCGCGAATCGCATTGGGTCCCAGAGCCGAAGTGAGGACGACGACGACGTCAATTTGGACATGAAGTTCTTTGAACATTATCGAGGCAAGATCCAGATGTGTTTGCCTATAGATCCAAACGTCTGTGGCAATCTGGAGCGACGCGGAAATCTGAAGACAATCCTTCCGGAAATAAAGCATTCGCAAGAACGTGTTGCACAATGCCAGGATAACTTCGACAATTTTTGTGTGAAGCTCTTTGGCGGGGACTACACTTGGATTCACTCTGTTACATCTGACATTTGCGGCCAGGCCTCTTTTTCTCGCGCAAAGGGTATCAACACAGTCCAATACGCGGCAGTGGCCACATACAAAGGGCAGGCTGACTCCGTAATAGGGACCACTTTCGTTTCGTTCCTTGTTTTACTGCTCTTCATTTGGGGGATGCTCTTGATTGCCGAAATTCGCGCGACCTACAACTTTCTGTATGTGGTGTGGTACACAGCATCTACTGAAAATACTGATCCGAATTTTGCCTGCTTCAAAGACAAGTTGGTAGTGAAGCAGCTGCCCAGGAGTCACAAAATTTTCGCAGTGCTCTGCATTGGCCTTCCCAGACTTTTGATTGCTATTGTCCTCCTGATCGTTGGCGCCAAATTTCTATCTGCTACTGACAACTTACAGGACCTTGTGTTGAATGCAACAGACTCTCAGAGGAAAGTGCAAGTGCAAGTGTTCTATTTTCATTGCTTGTCCTTGAATTGTAGTCAGTCTGATATAGCGGTTTCCCCAAGAGTAGGTCTTCTTTGCACCATGTGCAATGGCCCAGTTTGGGATGAATCCAAAGACAGTGTAATCTTTCATTCAGCGATGTTGAAAGGCAGCTTCAGCCTTTCTTGTGACCCCAAACTGCAAGGCTTTGTGCTTCTTGATTGAAGTGGACAATATGATTCATGCTGCATTCTTGGGCGAAAGCTTTGAAAAGCGAGTAACGCATCAGTGCGATGTCTTGCAAGTTCCAGCTTCAGCACAGGGGACTTCGCAATCCTATATCACATTTGCATTTGTAGTGTTCCATGGCAAGAGTGAGAGCCAGGTGGGCAGGGATTCTTCAACGGCTCAATTTCTTTGACTGTTCCCGGAAGCTTAAGTTGTCGTTTTGGTAAACGCTGCAATACACATAGCAGTGCGTGACTTGCACAAATCCATGCTCTCGGTGGACCATGAGGGGAGGTAAAAACAAGCCCAGATGAAAATCAAGACACAAGGAATCGAATCGATTTGCCGCAAGGTCGGCATCAAATTGCATTTCAACTGATTTATATTTCATACACGACACACATTTCCAGGCAAAGGTTTGGGATGAGATGACACTTCACTATGCCAAAAGGACCGTTGAACTCAGGTTGACGACTATTGCCTGGACCGCCTGGGTGTACTATAGCCCACAGGGCTTGAGGGCAATTGGTGAAGGCATGGACTGTCTATGCGAGTTTGCAGCTCATCCAAACTTTGCATAACTTTGCTAGTTTTAACCATTTTTTGTGTGGCAGGTTTGGCCCCAATCGTTTTCTTGCACGCTATTTTGCACCATGTCCTGGTGCAGTCTTCCGAAAACTTGTCTCGATTCCTCTTCTTTCACAGGCACTCCAATTTCTTTTAAGGTTTGTGGACTGGACCATGCCTCTGAACTTTCCGGTCTCAAGGGTTTCAATTCTGAATTTGTCCTTGATTCCAGTCCTGCAATTTTTTGAGGAGGGTAATTACTGCTTTGGCGCCCACCTCATTACTGGCCTTGCTTGATTTGGAGAGATTCCAGTGCTACAGCGTGTGCCAGGAGGATAGCAGTGATGGTTTGATTACAATTGATTACATAAGCTAAGTGTATATAGGGTCTGATCGATTCATGACCCTTGATCTTGAAAAGGTGAGAGCTTCCGTGCAATACCATGAATCAGTCATTTGTCCTGGTCACTTTGTGTCCATGGTGCCAATACCAGAGCGTTGAAGAAGTGAAGATGGAACTTTGGTAGACGTATTGAAAAATGCATGCACTGCACAAAGAGACATGGGTATGGCTCAAAATTATTGACATCCCCAAATCTGGGTCCTGTTGGTACTCGAATTTTGAGCCACAGCCACATCATCACGGCAATTTGTTGTGGGAGCTTTCGCCGTACTTGGGAGGCAAAGGACCTACCCCAATCCAGGAAGCACATTTTGGCAGCCCGGATAACTTCAAAGATTCCCAAAGCGGTGCTGCCCGGAGCAAAAGAGTTCAAGGGCGGATTTGCTTGGATGTGATTCTTTCAAGGTACTATGTAAGATATGGTAAGGTATGGGAAGATATGGTGGGACTGTAGGGTGAGAGATAGTCAGTGGAGCACCTTTCATACGACTCTGCTCAATCTGCACGTTTGTGTTTGGAGAAATGGCAGAATGATAGCAACTTCCAACAAAAAACGGCTTAGCAAATCGCAGTCCAGAGCAACATGTGCAGCCAGGCACTGTCCAAAGTTTGTGAGTGGGTGCTGCTGTCCTCAAGAGGAAGGGATGCCGATGGCACTCAAAAAGATTTCGCAGCGCGTGTATTGAAGAGTATTCAGTATTCATTGTATGAATTACTCTGCAAATATGTGGATCATTGCGGTACCCTTTGTTTGCAAGTTTTGAGCTGATATTCACCACCCTTTCCCCTCCCTATCTCAGTTTGGTCACAAGAAAACTAAATGATGCTGTTCCTTGCTCCCACTCAAGGACTGTTCTGTATTCCTACATTATTTTTTAGACTCTGCCGTAGTATTGCCAGTTGCTAGAGGTGGTTGTGGCCTACAGGGACTTGACAGCATTCGTGTCTAGACTCTCTAGGCTCTAGACGGTGACAAAACAGTGTTGCAATATTTATAAGATTATTATATAGATATACATATTCCAGTTTGGCAATCTATTTAGCATAACATTGACACTTTTGTAAGTTGGCAAAAGCACAGGTGTTGCCTTGGACTAGCAATGTTTGCTGGAAGCATCCAAGATCGTTTGCGTGCGAGGGACCAGGACAGGTTTCCTGGACGTGCCGGATATCCAGTGAATGTCTCAGGCCACCAGGAGAAATCGATGCTTTGCTTTCAACATTCCTGTGCCTTCCCTTTCTATTTGGGATCACTGCCCGATTTGCCATAAACAGAAACAGCTGCTTACATTAGAGAATCAAGCCCCAAAGTGCTTGCAAGTCAGATGCAAGATAAGATTTCATTCTGCAGCCTTGAATTTAAGAAGGAGATATGTGAAGGGCAACGGTTTGGCATGTCAAAGGTATTTAGGCTTGTTTACTAGTGCTTGTCCCGACTTGCGGTTCCCAACAGACTCATCAGAATGGCACACCCATCTGGTGTAGTCTATTCTTGAACTCATACATAATATCATACCTCATAGATAACCAATGTTATGTAGCACTTTAATTTGTTATACATCCAGAGGTACCGCAGCCCTTGACGTCTTTTTTAAACCCTGTGGGAGTTTTCCGTTCAGGTTGCAGATTCCATTTTTTCTTTTTGCTTTTCTGGTTGGTGCCAAACAGCCTAACAATGGGATGCACTGCCCAGGAAAGACTACTCACACTCCTGCCATCACATTGTAGAGCTGAAGGAAAAGCAGAGGCACGAGTGTAACAAAGCGTATGAGGAACCGGCTTTTTTCGCACGTCAGAGACATGAGTCACATTTTTTCTTCCAGGTAGATATCATTAGATATCCAATATCCGTGTACAGCTTTGAAGCTTAGGCGCATTGAAGCGTTGCAGGAGAGCTTCAGGATCTCGCAGGAGGCTCGAAGGAGTGTAGCCTGGGGAGATTTCCAAACATTCAGACACTGGGTCCCTCGTAGTTCTGAGTTTGTGCAAATTTCAGCGAAAGCTGCAAAAACCACTACTTTAGTTTTACGGTGGTGTATTGATGGTTGTGTAAATGTGTATTATATATTATGTGTGTATATATATATGATTATATTATGTATATGATTATATTATGATATACTTTGTAGTTAACACGATATTCTTATATCCGCAGAGCATTTGTCCATTCACAGGGCTTGGGGCCCATTGTTGGCCGGTATCCACGCATATCCGTTAGATCCACTCGGATGAAGGCGCAGCGGCAGATGATGACGGAGGTGGATCACTTGAAGGAGACCAACACCTCTTTAGGTTTTTACGGCAGTGGTAAAGCATTCAAAGATAGTCTTAAAATACTGGCTGACGTGTTGAAGCAAATCAAACTGCATTGATGTGGTTGCAAGGACAAACTTGAGGAGTCGCAGTTGATCCACAAGCGAGATGCAGCCATCATTGAGTCTCAAAAGCACCTCGCCTAGGTCTAGCTGCCTTGAATATTTGATGAGATTTCACACGCATTGCCAACTATTGCCGGGCATCGCATGTTGAAGCTTGACCTTTTGCCCCAAGGCATGCGATTGCCCAGCTCCAACTGGCCTTACGGACTCAGCAAAAAGCAGTAGAGAGCATCTTCAATGCCTCCAGCGTAGACACGGAGCGCGAGCTGCGCCAACTCCAAGCTTCTGATGCTAAGCTGCGTGAAGCCTTGACCCCGTCCACGGTCCAACGGAAGCCACCGCAGACGCAAACGGTGGCGACGCCGTCCTTGTCTGGCCTCGTGTCGTTTGGGGAAGCTGCCAGTGAAGATGCTTCAGAGGGGTCCAGCGAAATTTCATTGGCGCCACCCACTGCTAAGCTCTATACGCCGGGGACGACACCCAGGACCAGAGTTTTGCAACTCTTTTTTTGTGTGTTGAATCAACGATTCTGTAGAATTACTTTAATGTTAATGAATGTTAATGTCAATGTTAATAATGTTGTTGTTGTTGTTGTTGTTGTTGTGGTTGTGGTTGTTGTTTCATGAAATACAGATACAAGAGATGAGGTGCTGAATCATTGCTAAGCAGAATCACCCACAAGAGAATCTCTTTCAATGCAGGACTGATATCTCAAGTCCAAGATCTCCAAGTCCAGGAGGAGCCTTTATTTAGCCGAAATTAGCCAATGAGAAGAGCGCTGGAACACCATTTTTCCCGCTTGGGTTGGCAGCTGAAGTGTTTGTCTCAGACACGGCAGCTTCTTTACCCACAAATGCCACGGCTTTGAGCGCTGCAATCAGTGCAGGGGGCCTGGACATATTTCTCTGGGAACTGAAACCAATTAAGCCAGCAGCAAACTACCACTTTGCCAAGGGAGAGCTTTGGCTTCCACCATTTTTTTTTGCAATGACGGAATTTCCAGTAGAATTAGAAGGTGGCTTACATCCCATTTTACTTCTGCGAATTGACTAGCAGCTAGCACCTGAACGATGGATCTCCCTAGGACTTGCAGATAGAATGAATGAATCAGATTAATTAGATACCTTTGTTTCAAGTTGCAATCATGCAGGATGGACCCACCGTGGATGGGAGAGTTCTGCCACAGAATCCATTCAACTGAAACGTATGCAGGCCTGGTTCTTATAATAATTAGAATGAGAATTGCCAGTCACCTGTAAGATATAGCATGATGCACCAAAAAGACAGACATCCAAATACTGAAAAAACTCTGGTTACCAATGTATTTTCACGCCATCTTCCACAACAATGTCATCCAAATGTCCAGTACATTGCCTCCTAGATGCAGCGTGGTAATTCAGCACAGCTTGCCTCACCAGTATGCCAAAGGCATCAGAGAGAGAGAGAGCAAGAGCTAAGCTGCGACTGCGACAGATCGATCGGAACCCTCCAAATATTGCTGTTTGGAGCCGAAGTTTGAGGATGATATCATGGTGCTTCTAAGTGTTGGTTGCCTTCTGACACAAATGGGGTGTGAGAAAAACATGTTATATACTTGTAGTTATCTCAATCGAAATTCCCATTTGCGTGAAACACAGCACAATCGTCTCAGAGGCATCCATCAGCCGTTAAGACTGGCCTTCCAGGATTTTATCAATGCTTGACTGTACCCTGCTGCCATTTGCTCAGCTGACGTATTTTATTCGATGGGTTGGTGCTTTGCTTGTCTCCGCTTTGGATCATGGTCTAGATGTCTATAGTATAGTTCTGAGTTGTGACAATGACAAACATATCTCAGTGGTACAAGAACCTAACAGATTGCACTGGCTTTGAGGAGGAAACTCTACACACCACTGCACAAAAGCCAAATGGACAAACAGGGACCAGTCATACTTCAGGAAAGGCAACAAACAAAGTCTGAAAGGAAGATTTGATAAAGGAGAGTTTGGAGCACTAGCCATGGTGACTGTTGCAGCAGATCTAAGTCTCTTGGCGGCACTTTCAAAAGCGGAGATTCGCTGGGGCTTAAAATGCTACTGACAAGAGCACTGTGTGGATGATAGGTTCCAGATTCTTGACCAGCGGGACATGTTTGGGAAGGGTCAACACTTTGGGCCACAGACCGCCTGGAGTCCTGCGTCCCTTGAAAGGCCTTGAAGTGAACAAGGAGATCAAGACCTTTTTGGCAGCATATCCAAATTGGGCAGAGGTCGTAGAAGGCACGGCACATGCCTTCGAATTCGAGATTCGAGATTTGGGATGGCAGTGAGGGAAGATCCTTGACAGGCTGTGAGGAGTCCTTGCATGAGGTTTGTGAGAAGCGTGGGGTGTCGGGCCTTCGGCAAGCCATGACAATCATTGCGAGCCTACGTTGCAAGGAGACGACGGTTTTGTTCGGTTTCTAGGACCATCAAGGCATCAGGCGGAGGTTTGATTTGGAAAGACTAAGCATATGACCGGAATCGATTTGACAAATCCATAGCTTGGAACATTGAACAGTTATAGTCATCATATTTCCAGTATTTCCATATTATTTCCTCCCTATTCCTGCAAACTATGGCTATTTCAAGCATGCAGCCATCAGATTTCCACTTTTTCCTGGTATGAATTTCGTATGTTGCCTGGATGCTGAGGAACGCAGACCTCACCGGAACCGACCCGCAGCTTTTCTTCAACTAGGAATAGATGCCTTTGCGAGAAGATGGAACGTTCCCTTCTTGACAGGGTATATACAATTCGTATTTTTTGATATGACTGTATCAATTGTTTCACCGTCCTACGAATTGAACACCAGACCGTGGACCAGACCTCTTGACTTAAAACTGAGGAAGGCATACGTGGTCGGATCTTTGAAAGTGCCTTGGCACCGAAAGCATATTGCCATTATCGAACATTCCTTCATGAGTTCGGGAAGGGGCGCTGCTTCAGGAGTTTGCGAACTCCGTGCATCGGAGCTCACAGAGCGAAAGGACGAAGGTCAGTAAAGCTGTTTGAATCAAAAGTCGGTAGGATTACACATGTTTAGGGGAGATCGAGTGGATGAACGTTTTGTTGGAAATGGCATGAGATGATTCATGCTTTGATCATTTTCACTCCATCTAGATGGTGCCAGCCCTGCCAGCTTCCAGGAAGAACGTCTGCATGACTTGCGTGATCTTGGTGAGTCGGCGACTAGTGCCCGAAGTTTCGCTAAAGGGTGCCTGGAAGGTTTCCTGGAAATCTTCGACAGCGTCACAGTGTCAGAAAGCACTTGTCAGGTACTGCATCCCCGGCCTCGAGTGAAGCTGGAGAATTGGTGGAATCCTCCACTGCAAGTGCCGTGAACTAAGCATTGCTTTACCAAGGGTTGTCATCAAGCAAAGCCAATCAAAATCATGGCAGCCTGACCGAGGTGGCCAGCTCAGCAAGGGTGGCACCGTTTCAAAGCACGGAGGTGTTGATGGACAAAAATTGGTCAGGGTAAGAGCAATGTTTGCATTGGTTGCAGTTGTATTTAACTTTAACATTTGTGTTGGTTTCACAGCTGCTTTTTAACCTCAGGGAAATTCTTGCCAGCGAATTCTTCACTTGAGGTTGCATTTGTAGTATAGAAGGCTTGTGACAGACTCAATGCATTTGTGCACTATGTTGGTGACTGGTACCATCCGGTGCAAACTGAACCTGCACAAGAATCCACTTACTCGGGGCAAACATGTCCATACTAGGTTGCACAGCAATACTATATAGAATTGCACAAGTGACAAATCCTGAGATTGTTTTGGGCCACCTGTTGACATAGATTTTGAGAGTCAAATACTACGGATGCCCTGCAGGTTCCGCCGGTGCCAGCGGAGTGGGTGGCCTGGCCCAGTGACGCCTTCGCATGGAGTGGCTGCGCGTGTGGCAGCTACTTGCAGGTCGCACCCATGGCCCATCATCGTTTTAACATTGAACTTGAAATCGTGAAATTACGAAAATGTTCATAAATTGGAAGCTGTCCATAAATGTGCAAAGTACAAAGTTGCCTGGAGACAATGATATATGATAAAATACAATGGAACAATGTGACACCGGCATGTTGAATGCATGTGACTGGGCCATGCACTTTGGGCAGGATATGCTCACCTACATGGACTCCTACTGTCAAGGCTTGTTCTTTTGAACGTCTCGAATGGTTCAAGAAAACGACTTGATTCAATCGTGGGAATGCTACCGCTTTGGCCAAACATGCAATAATTCGCTGAAGTCATGACGCATTTGTGTAAAGGCATGCGTGCCTGGCAGCAGCAATGGGTGAGCCTAGTTGAGACTGCATGCAGGAGCCCTCTATTAAGTGCAGGTCTTACATCGCCAAACACATCAGTCATATATTGAGTCGATTCTTCCTGTTTGTGTTTTGCGTCAACATTTCATTTGCAAGCGTTTTTGAATTTCTTGACCTGCAAATGAAGATTTCCACCAAGACACCTTGGTTCCAGGACAGTATTGGAAGCTGACTTCAAGGAGTTGCCGAGCAATTTTATTTGTGGAGTCTAGCAGCCCTTTATATAAATTTCTTCGTTGGCATTTTTTAACGAACTGGTTCCAGGACATGGTGCTCGTTGGCAGCTTGGCCTTGTCGCTGGAAACGCCTGGTAGTGATGTGGACATTGTGTACCTCGCATTGAAGAACACAACAACGGAGGATCGTTTCAAGAGCTTTTTTTTTTTGCGGGGAGCAATGTCACAGAGTGATGTTGCTTGGACGTTGTAGGTTTAGGTGCCAGATGATGATGATGATGATGATGATGATGATGATGATGATGATGATGATGGCGGTGGCTGCGGCCATGGCGCTGGCGATGGTGCTGGTTGGCCGCGGTTCATTTCATTTCGCATGAAATACTGTAGATCACCTTTAGCCAAACCCACCACACCTTCGCTGCAGGTGTATGACACAATCACAAGTGGATGCTGTGGCGGTGCTGCGAAAAGTGAAAGATATTTTAACATCGGAGAGACACTTGGCTATCTTAAGCATGAGGTGGGTCTGTTGGTGAGGTTGTCATACGACTATGTACGACTTGGATCACAGAAACGGTCATTTGCACTGGGCAGTGGTGGCTTAAAAGAAAGGAACCAGGACCAAGTTGGTGGGAACCTCCTTTGACCAAAAAATTGGGCTCCTAAGAATGACTATGCTGTAGGAATCCGTAGGATTTCTGATTTCTTTCACTAAAGACTACCATATGCATTGCTGACCAGAAAATGTTCAGCTCTTTTTCGACAGCTTGCAACACGACTAGAAGCAAGAATACAAGCAACGCGGGAATGGCTGCTGGAGGGTGGGTTGCGCGAACGCAAGTCAGAATTATATATTATCTACTGTACATTATTGTCACGTAGCTAATTATGGTGACGGATTTCCGCGGTTTGTGATCTACAGTCGTCAATTTTTAATTCCCCTGCGTGCACTGAATTGGATTTTGTTGCAAAGGCTGGGAGTCCCTGCCCCAAAAAGATCATACTGTAGCAAGTTGGGCATGCCGACCTCTTCGCAAAACCCTCTTTTGTAACGTATTGAAATTGTAACTATATTTTAATTATATACCCCTTCCGCATGGCGCATGAGTTTCGGTCTTTTTGAAAAAGAGCTGGCATAAAGTATTACATATTAATTACTATTTCTTGAAGAATTCTGTACCACTTTTTGCGCCAAGGTCATGCCAGCGGCTTTCCAGAGAATTTCGGAGCTGTTGTCAGGTTCTCAGCGATCATCGCGTCATCAATGCGTTTCTCAACACGCTCTACTCGGCATTGGTGCATTGGTGTAACCAACGTCCCCTGAGGTCATCGATGATGCACGGATACCGATTTTGTCCATCACATCAGAGAACCAAGTCTTGGTGGTTTGGCAGGGTTCAATGGCCGGGGTGCGGGATGTGAAGGAGCAAGATAGGAGAAGATAGGAGAAGGGAATGAAACTTTTGAAGGTCTTGAAGTTGGACAATACAGAAATTTGATTCGCCCGAGTTCTTGGCGCTGCATCATTCATGGGACTGTATTCTCTCCCTTGCTTTGCTCTTGAGCTGAAGGGGCGCTGGCTAAAGCTGGCTAGTAATTAATGTTGAACGGCTTAAGGCTGATCCATTGAATCATCTACGAACAATTTTTGCAATGAGATGTATGTACCATGCCATAGGCTGGTATACGGTATACTATATAGATTTAGATATTTAGAATTAATTAGATATGTGTGCACACACATATATATATATGTGTTTTTATCTCTTGAAGGAGTGTGAATGCCTCTTTCTCAAGCTTTTGGTTCATGTGGGCTGCTCCCTTCCTTTTGGAGAGCCTCAGGGAAGTTAGACTTTGGGCCAACTCGGGTTCCTGCGCCATTCCGTGGGGCTTCATTCTACTGGCTGTGGTCCTCAGCTTTGCTTGCGGCTGCTGTCTTGGAGTGAGCTGCGCTGTGGTGGCACTTTCTCGCGGCTGCCGGAGCTTGCTGCTGCAGCTGCTTGGATTGGTGGTGGACATTGCATCTCCCACAGGGACAGGTGGAGACCATCAGCTGGTGAACATCCGCCGGAGGTTCAGCCAGTACCGTGCATGAGCAGCAACACTGATCTTGCTGCCACATTGGACTTGGTGATCAGCCAACTTCAGGCTGTGCGGGTTTCTTTGGATCCAAACCCAAGAACCCCTGAAACTGGTTCCTTAGCCAGTTTTGAGTTGGTAAGCTCCTCTGAACCGGAGCCTTTGGCAGCGGGGCTGCCACAATCTCTGAGCTCTTCTGGAGGAAGAGCTGTTCCTTGGACTGCGGAGTGGGACTACGCTCTGCAGGTGGCCAGCACTCCCAAAGAGTTGTTGGCTGTGGATTTATCACCATTGCAGGTGATTCTGGATTCTTCGAGGATTCTTGCTGCTGGTGAGTGGACTCCCTTAGCTCGGCTAGCTAGGGGCTTGGCTGCTGGAAGGAGTGCTCGTCGCGCTCTATCCACTGGACTATACACTCAGGACAGCACTGTGTCCCTTGGACTTCGGAATTGCTTCTACATCTGTTTGTACTGCCCAGCTCATCCCCGTGGATTTTGGACTGGCAGCTCCAAGGTGTACTTTCAGAACATCAAGGGGCCTGGGGGTGAACGTTTTCACCCAGAAAGTGTGAGCCATTCCTTTGCATCGAGGGCTGAGTCGGTTGCCTTCTTGCTTGGTGCCC